>AYEL01061835.1:0-110964 GCA_000484575.1 Olivierus martensii
TCTAATTTAAATCTAACAACCCTTATTGGTAATGTTTTTAATTGTTCCAGCCTTTTTGCTTTCTTGAGGGATATTTTTGTTATCTGTTATATTTAGTTTCATTTTTTATTTTAACACTTATTTTACGTTTGTATAAAATTGTTGTTTTTGTTTTTTGTTACTTTGTAATTTTAACATACAGTATTTTATGTAAATTTGTTCGTAATTTTTACAACCGTTGTTTATTAATTTGTTTTTGATGTTTTTAAATTAGTTTTTTGAATTTTTTAGAAAGCTTTTATTGTTACTGTTAATTTTTCCTTGTTATTTTTTTTAATTTAATCTTGTTATCCTTTTGTCATTGTTCTTATTTATACCTATTTACACTAATTTTACTGTTGTCTGTTATTTTTGTTATATCTATGTTATTTCAGGGCCCGTTTACACATTGTTTTGGCGCAGCTTGGTCTATGAGGCCCTTTGCGCCATAAAACCGCATACAACCAACCAACCAAGTTACAAGTATTATGAAAACGTAATAGAAAATTCTCCTGAAAAATAGGATCATGTAGGAACTTTTATTGTATCTATTTTTATAATTAAATGCATGTACGTGAATACTGGAATACCAGCATTCATGTGTTCGCAGCCAGAGCATTTAGTTAGTGTGTTGGAGTTGCGCCCCTATTATTTAGAGCCGATATAATCAAAGATATTCATCATCCACTGCACTAATAAACTGGTTTCGCAGCCTGTGAACCACAATGAGACTAACATTTAACCATCAGGCACTCTGGCTTGTTTCTAGCATCCCAATTGCTCTTCACTTTAATTCATCATTAACATTTTCCTCTTTCTGCATTTTCCTCTTTCATACTTCAAATTCGAATTATTCAAGAAACTTTTATATAACGATTTTCATATATAAAAATAATTTGCATTCCTTATCCTTACTCACTGTTGCACTGTATGTACTAAATATTAATTTCAGGCATATCCATCTACTTTTTAAAAATGATTACTTTTTTGTTTGTTCCTTAATTCACCGTTAGCCGCCACTATAGCCACGTACTTTAGCCGCCATATCACACTCAGGATATTCCTTAACTGGCGGAGGTCAAGTTTAGAGCCCACCACCAGGCTAGCCAATACTCGTGGTAGGTTCAATCGGAAAGTTGAAGGATGGGTTCAAAAGGGCGGACCCGGACCCTTCCTGAAAATCTGATCCTTGTGAGACCCGGACTTGAACCCACCTTAATTTATGGAAATCAGTTCCATTATGATTTCCATAAAATTTCCATTATGATAAGTTAATAAAAATGGCATGAAGATGTTATCTCCCTTTATCATTGAATTTCCTTTTTGTATTTGACATAGACTATATTTTTCTTAACCTACAGCAGATGATATAAAATAAATAGTATAAAGATAGAACCGCTGATTTTTTTGTCAACAGATGATGCCAGACTTCATTCTGGTAGAATACTATGTGGCAGGGCGAAACAAGCCCTTCCACAAGCTGCCCACTCCTGCAGAGGGAGGACAGGGATCGACGGGCCGAGCCCGGACCCTATGATAAATATTTTCAAAAGGTGGGACCCGAGACTCGAACCCGGGTCCTCCAGAGTGGAAAGTCGAACATTTCCACGCGGCCAACCCGGCCGACTAGAACCGCTGCTTATACAGTATTTAATAATTAAAATACAAATAAGAACATAAATATAGATAGAAATGTCACTTATTATTTTAACCAGATTTTATTTTTCATCCCCAAAAATATTTTCTGAATCGACAATTGGCTGACGTTAACTATTTTGACTTTTGTCTGAATTGGAATTACAATGATGATATTGTTAACTTGACTTCGTTGTTTTAAGCAGTTTAACAAAGAAATACACAAGGAGTTTTTTATACGGCAGCTAATTCGGTCAAACGTCATTCTTTTTTGTTTTTGTTTTTTATTGTATAGTTTTACGCCGCTTTCCACCGTATAGGTACTAAGCGGAGGGAATTTTCACCTCCCACTACAGGCCTTCCACATCCATGGGGATCATCCGTCAGGTGAAGGATGGGGGTTCAACGGCCGGGCCCGGATCCCTCCTGAACAAATCCAGAGGTTTGAGAGCCGGGAATTGAATCCGAGCCCTCCACGGTGGGGGCATAGCACGCTTCCATCGCGACCATCTGGCCATCATTCTGTTATTCAGATATTCGAGCCTTTAAATGCCTCAAATGCATTTTAACCGCGGCTGGATAGCCGAGTGGTAACGCTGTCGGCGTGCCACGCAGGAGGACCTGAGTTCGCTTCCCGAGTCTGTTCCCAGATTTTTTCGGGGTACTAGGCCCGACCCAGTGGTCCTCGTCCTTCACCATCCGGTCAGTGACGTAACCAGCTTTTTTTGGGTGGGCCACACCGATGTGAAAGAACATTCTCCCGTATACGTTTTATTAAATCGTATTTATGTAACAGAGTGCTTGATGATCAGTTAAGCAATCATGTTCATCGAGAAAAAAATCGTTAAAAGCTCTTGATTTGAACAAAATAATCGATCGTTTTGCATCATTAAGTAAAAATCACCACATAATTTTATATTGAGCTAATATCAAATAAATACTTATATTTACCAGTATTCTGAAACTTTATTTATTCTTTCCAGCTAATCGCATTAATTAAGTACTGCGTAAAATGTGCAAAGGACGCGTTTTTTCGCAGCTTGTAAATAAAATTTTTTATCGCTATTAGAGTGAAATATTATTATGTAATCTGAAATTATGCTTGTGGTTTTTTATTTTCATTTTTACGGAATACAAGGCGCTTGGATTAGAGGTGTTTAATATATTCAGTTGTAAATTTTCATTTTTACAAAACTCAAGGCTTGTGGTTTTTATTTTCATTTTTATGGAATACAAGGCGTCTTGGATTATGAGGTGTTTAATATATTCGGTTGTAAATTTTCATATTTATAAAACTCTGTCTTGGGTTATGTAAGTTGAAGTCTTGCAGTTTTCAATTTTATGTTTCGGGTTATATATTCAGGGTGGGCCAGCACATGGGCCAGAACTTTCAACGCTTGAGCCATGGCCCACCCAGGCCCACCCGTAGTTACATCCTTGCCTCCACGGATGTGGGTGCAGTCCGTGGTTGGAACTGGCCCCGCCCCCTTAGTAATCTCCCTGATTGGAAAGGGGGCGTAAAATATGCAAAAAAATGTATTTTAACCTCATTATTTAGACTAATGATACCCTGGTTCCATTATTAGACGTGAGAGTATTTGGGCGGCACCGTTTTTAAACAGCAGTTATTGTATAGATCGCTTTGAACAAATAATTTGGATGGAGCTAACCAAAATTTTGTGAAAATCAGGAAAATAAATTTTTAACAGATAAGAGAGAAGAATAATGTATTCATCATCCAGGCTCATATTACCACATCTAAAATGTCATATTGCATAACAGAAAACAAATTTACAATGAATGAAGAATTGTCTCCACATATGTATGCAGTATCTGGCATGGTCATAGGAATGTGAACTACACAACTCAAGTATCTTCGATACACGAGTATGGCAAGGAATTTAATATTTAATAAAAATTTTTGAACTATACTCTAAAACAGATATCAATTTTGTTTAATTCTTTTAAAGATAAATGCTAACAGTTGGCCGAATGACCGCTTGATAAAGCTTACTATCCTGGAGGATCCGGTTTCAAATCCGAGTCCAAACCTCTAGTTTTTCAGGAGGTGCTCAGACTCATTCTCCGCCTGTTGAACCCTATCCTTCAACCATCTGGTTGACCCCATCATGGGTGTTGGCCATTATGTGATGGGGTCTCTAAGTGGCCGCTGCCAGATACAGTATATTCCTCGTGCGATGTGGCGGCCTAACCTATCTAGCCCCAGCCGGTTGGCCACGTGGAAACGCTTCGGCTTTCCACTCTGGAGGACCCGGGTTCGAGTCTCGGGTCCCACCCCTTGAAAATATTTATCATGAGGTCCGGGCCCGGCCCATCGATCCCCGTCCTCCACAATCCGGCTGACCCTTCCGCAGGGGTGGGCAGCCTGTGGAAGGGCTTGTTTCGCCCTGCCACATAGTATTCTACAAGAATGGAATGTGGCGTCATCTGTTAACAAAAAAAACTTACTTAGACACAATTTGAAAATTAAGTTTAAGAAAAAATAATTTTATTTCTTTTATTTATAAATTAAAATACAAAATTATAAATGTATTTTTATTGCTTTTTTATTAGCAAAATCATTTATGATACTATCAAAATCTATTTTGTTTCTTAGTTGATCTTCTATAGATAATATAGAAACATTCCTTAATCGTAAATCACTTATTTTGGATCTAAGATCATTTTTAATCAATTTTAATATGGAAAACCTTCTTTCGCAACTAACGACATTGACATCAATTGTTAAAAAAATTCTTGCTATTATAACAATGTTAGGAACGGAGTTTTCCAGCCTATATTTTTGTATAAATTTTAAAAGTTCAAGAGAGCTTTCACTTTCTTTCATAGTTTTTGTTTGATCTTGAATAGTGGGTATTGAAATAAAATTTTGAAGCCTTTTTCTTTCAACAAGGAATTGTTCTTCATTAATGCCATCATAATCATTTAGTTGACACTCGTTTACTCTTCTTTTTTTTTTTTAACTGTTTAAAAATATTTTTAATACCAAAAATACCGCCCGGGGCGCACCAACCCCTTCGCCCACCTCTACTACGCCACTATCTTTGAATAAATGTATTGTCCATCAAATAAATATTTCATTATTCGATTGTTATTAATGCTAACTAAATAAAAGAAATCCATTCGCACAGATACGAATTTATCGATGATTTTTAAAAACCAATTAATAATTAAATAGATTGATCAAAATTTTTAAATTTTATTAATTTTTTATATTTTTAGATTTTGTAATGTAAGATGGATACATTAGATATATAGAGATTAGAAAATATCTGAGTATTTTTTTTTATTAATGGATTATATATAAAATTATTTACATTCCACTGTATAGACAAAATGCATTTTAATTTACTTAATGTACAAGACGGTTCCGTGTAAATACAATTACTAGGACCAGGTAAAGTATGACTAAAATTAGTGGATTGATATACTATTTTTATGTACTTAAATAAAATATTGATCGATTCCTATAGATGAGAATAAACTTTAAAAAAATGTATTTTCATAGTCTGAAACGCACTTTCTTTTTGTGTGTTGGATTACAACGAGACTCTAACTCAGTGGTTCTCAACCACTGTGTTAGAGTTTCAAACCTTTGATGGTGTGCCACGAAAAATTAAGAATGAATTGTATGTGTAGTAGTAAAATAGGGAGAGGCCTTTTTCAGCCCAAGCACCGCGACCAGCAGTGGTCTATTGTGCACGAATTGTATGTATATAATTGTATAAATCATATATATTTAGTGAAACATTGTTGGCTGGATATCTCTTTTGCAGTCGAACCACTGTAACCCTTTCTATAAATAGGGTATCGTTAGAAAAATCTAACCCTCGAATTTCTGTGATAGAAAAAATTTTTTGTGGTTTTCATAAAGTTAAAATCAAAATTTTTTGTCATTATTCATAATTTAAAAATTAAGGAATAAAAATTAAAATTATAGTTTCTCTAAAAAGACAAAATCCACAGGTGACGCTATAACTTAATAAGGGTTGCCATTTAATAATCCCGTGAACAAGTATGTCTGTAATCTGAATGTAATAAATAAGAATAAATAATACAATTGTCGCCTTACCGAAGCACGGCGAAAGTAGTACACATCGAAAGGGGGGCCGAAACACGCAAAAAATCCCTAATGGACCAGGGGTCAAAGGTCAAACGTTTACGAGATACAGAGGCATCTAGGCGGCATAGGTAATGGAGCACGGGAACGGGACGCGTCGCGAGGCAGATCGCAGCGACGCCAGGCACAACGCCAAACCACATGCGCCATTTGCAATAAACGGAACTTTGCGGGTCTATATTTCGTAAACGTTTGATCTTTGACCCTTGATTCACTAGGGATTTTTTGCGTGTTTCAGCTCCCCCTTTCGATGTGTACCACTTTCGCCGTGCTTCGGTAAGGCGACAATTGTACCGAATAAATATAATAATCTGTTAATAAAAATTCGTTGTTAGATCTAAAATATTATTTAAAATATTTAGGTGTGCTGCCAAATTTTAAAATATTAAATTGTGTTCCTCAACGGAAAAAAAAATTGAGAATCACTACTCTAACTCGTTGGTTGGATAATTTATTTATTTTTCTTGATTGGCAACATTATGTGTTTAGCTGCAACTGGCAACAGCGACGTATTTCTTCTTGATAGATGTAATAAATCCATGGTCTTCGATTATGTAGTATGGGCGCCTAATTTCAAATATGTGGATGTTGTTTGTGTGAGCGAGAAAATTAAATCCATGGTCTTCTTCCATTATGTAGTATGGGCGCCTAATTTCAAATATGTGGATGTTGTTTGTGTGAGCGAGAAATTTTCTACTTCTGTATTGTTAATAAATAAGTTTGAGAACAATTTTATTCGACGTTACGAAATTTTAAAATTTAATATTTTTTTTAATAACCAGAATTTCGAAAACATCGCTATTATTTTATCAAATTCGGATAAACCGGTTTTTATTTGGTCAGAAATGGAATTTCTGTATTTAAACCCAACTGAATAACCCAGTTGATGTATCGAAAAAGTACCAATTATGTTCGGTATACCGGGTCAACAATCGAAAGAAAGATCTCTACCGGCAATTCCATCTCGATTGGAAGTTTTTTGTTGGCAATTCCCAAGTTATTTGGACAATTTAAATCGAGAAGTGAAGAATTGATTCATTTCTCTGTTAGTAAAAAAAAAAAAAAAAAAAACGTCCACTACCAGTCGGGTAACCAGTAAAATGCATTTATTTAAAACAGTAAAGGAAAATTTGGCCCGTAATGATCAATTAGGTGCGTGACGTCTTAATCCCTTTTGTTAGATGCAGGAGCAAAGTATTTCTAGATAGATGGTAATGAAGGGAATGTAATTAACTATTGCACCACCATTAGCAGAAACGAAAACAAAATCTATTTACTAAAGAAAGGCCAACATAGACGACGGCTTAGGCGAATTTTCCGAGACGGATAGTTAATGTTTTAACGAGGACCATGTACAGTTTTTAGTATTTAAACAAATGACATTACCCAACGAAAGCTAAATACGATGCTTCTTCTTTAAGGACTATTAGGAGTTTTTACGAAGAACTATGATGAATAAAAAACGATGCAAGACGATAAGGACGAAACTGAAGGTTAAAACGGTCGAATAACGTAATAAATTATACTGGCACTATATAAAATGTCATTTTTGTTGTCGGAAGTGATTTAACTAGAAAACATCAAATTTCCATTCAAGGACGGATTCTACTCTAACATTAATGACCTCATTAAACTTCCGTTTTTGTGCATTAGTCACCAGTCTCCCGATTCGTTAAATTGATGTCGAAATTATGAAACATGTTATTTTGTTTTATATTTTTGAACTTTCTGTTTTATTTAAAAAGGTTAATAAATAAGATCTACGTGTTGTTTTAATATTTATGCATTTTTTTAAATTAGTAATTCTATATTTAAATATTTTTAATGCATAACATTTTATATAATTTCCGATGGATTTTTAATTGAATAACATTTTGAATGAAACTGAAATTTAATTGAACATTTTGAATAACATGAAATTTTTGAATGACATATACGCTGGTCTTTGATAATTGAAAAATGTCATTTTAATTTAAAATGACCAGACAACCCGGATTAGCCGGACAGTTCTGGTTTTTGAGTCTTGATCCCGGATGATCCCGTTTTTTTTACTTATAAGTAAATAGTTCATATTTAAAAAATTAGCTTCTGAAGAATTCTCCTTCCCAAGTTTTACTATACATAGAATATGGTCGCCCTAATGTGGATGAATCAGTGTGAAGAAAAAGCAATACAGTGATTCTCTGATATAACGCTCTCGCTTATACCGCGGATATTTCCATTTGAAAGAGATTCTGAGAAAAATATAATACATCGCATAATCGACGTCCATCTGTCACAATACGAGATGAATTGCAGAAAAAAGGAAGATTAGGAACCTTCTTGGATAAATTCGACTGCTTTCTCTTATTCTCTAATTTAGAATCACTAAAAAGAGAAGCCGTCGGTTATAGCGCGTTAGTCTTATAACACGGATCGGATCACCAACCTGCAAACCCACGTTATAACCGGGGACCACTGTAGTAAAATATATTGTTTATGTTTCTTTACCTCGTCCTCCTTTTTTGCAATTTTTTTAATAATTTACTTTTTTTTATTGTTTTTATTAGGGCATTGTTTTTATTGAGGCATATGGGGTATAGGTTGTGTTGTCCAACACCACACTCTATACCCCTTATGCCCCAATATCTAGAGCGCCTCGAGTTGAAGTTCAGAAAATCTGATCACTTTATTTTAATTGATTGCCATCTCTTATATAATTTGAAAATATTTTTATCGGATATATCGATTTTTCTAAGAGATAAATTGTTAAAATTAAAAATTGAGAAATATGGTACGGAAAATAAATTAGAAATAATTTTATATTCTATCGAATAAATAATAATATCGTTATTTTATATATATATAACTTTTAATAAATTGATATTGATGTAACAGAATATCATTGGAAGATATTCATATTGATTCAATATGAATATCTTCCAAGCTTTCAAAATTATCATTGACATATAAATGAGATATAGGAATTTCTCATTTGCTATGTGATTTCATATTTAATTTCAATATTGAACATGTTCTGATTTTCTTTTCAATTTCAAATATTTGTCGAATTGATATATTATAGTTAGTACCTGCAAGCCTTCTATACAAACTGAAGTGATATTCTAACTCATCTGTCTGAATTTTTCCCGGTAATACGTATGACATATTTAGTTGTGATACAATATATTGTCTACTTGATTATTGTTTTTGTAGTTAATAAAAGAGCTCAATGGGTTTTTCTTGTTAATTTTCCAGTATTCAAATCCATATCAGACCACTTTTTGAGCCAATCTAAAAATTTGTAAAGAAAAGCCATCTTTGGATCATTTTCATCTAATGATAAAGGTTCACACATTATATTACGTGAATGAATTCCTTTATAGGGTGTTTTAACGTTAACAATATTAAACCAGGTTGAAATGATATCAATAAAACATGCTGTATCATTAAAATTAGCATAATTGTTCTTTTCACCTAATTCAGAAAGGCCTTTAACTGTAGTATTGTCAAACACACTTGCAGAGCTAATTTTACATTTTGCCTTTCTAAGTTATTAGGCCACAATGATTTGCGA
This sequence comes from Olivierus martensii, assembly GCA_000484575.1. Lineage (NCBI taxonomy): Eukaryota > Metazoa > Arthropoda > Arachnida > Scorpiones > Buthidae > Olivierus > Olivierus martensii. Next base: position 9,351 of record AYEL01061835.1, read on the forward strand.
GTTAGTTTCTAAACAAATTTTAAAATATTTCCACTCTCAATTTTATATAAAATTTTGACAGACAAAAATGAAGCAGTGGAAATTTTGTGTGAATTTTAAATCAAAATCAGGAAAATAGAGAGCTTGTTCATTATTTTTCTGGTTAATCCAGTTATTTATAATACATTTGATTAAATAAACAGTATCAACAGCATAAATTAATGGGCACAAAGGATCTACAGGATGGGGGTAGACAAAATCTGCAAGGGGGTTATTAAAATATGACATACATTTTCTGTTGATTGCATTATTATCAGTAACAATAACAATTACTTTAAATTTTAAATTTTCCAGGCCCAATATAATTTTCCTCAACACTTCATACAATATGTTTGCTGATATTTTCTTAGCTGGTAAAATATGTACAACTTCTTTGGTTGATGATAAGAAACTCTGAATCATAAACACAAAAGCACTAGTTGCTAATTTATCACCATCATGAGCAGCACCAACAATATTGCCTGCTTTATAGTCATAAAATGGCTTGATATGGATTTCATCCATCATAAGTGAAACTGTAAAATCCTCTTTTTTAAACTTGCATACCTTTTCTTTAATATATGCTAAAATATGTTTTTTATCCAATTCAATAATTAAATCACTTTGAAATTTTGAGCTTATTTTGTGTATTGTACTTGGATGTGGAAATGTCAAAAGTCCTGCATCTCTAACATAGTTATAACCCTGCGGACTTATCAGATAAAACATTGTTGAAAATACCAACATTTCTGATGAATATTTATATTTCTCAGGTTTACATGTCAAAAATTCTAACTGGTTTTTTATAAAATTAATTTGTTCCTTTTTTCCTCTAAAATTTCACTTGTCAAGCTTAAAAAATGCTGGGCTATATGAATATAGTTATTACTATTGTCAGCCTTTTCTCTTTGGTTTACAAAATTTTGTAAATATTCAAGATCATGAACTTCATTAATGCTTGTAACATTCAAGGGAAACTTATATTTACCTGCTAAAGAAGGTATTTGCTTTCCTTTAAAAGTTACTTTCAATTTTAAATTTTTGTCAATTGAAACAGCATAATTTAGTTCAATAAATTCATCAGTGTCATTTAAGTTCAAATATAACATATAATTGTCCTTTTTAATAAAATTCCAAAATTGTGAACACTTAAACACTTTTTCACATTTATAAAGTTCATCTAAATTTGCAAATTTTGTATTCTCATCATAAGCTGCTTTGGTTTTTTTGCTTTCTTCCAAAGCTTTACTTATATTCTGTTGTTCTCTCAAAATTTGTTTTTCATAGGGCTCACTCTTGATGATTTATTTGATGATGACAGATAAACAGGACAGCAGAAATGTTAACCATTGAAACCAGATTTGATCAATGAATGCATGATTTCAGATTTTCAGATGAACCATTGAAACCAGATTTCTGGTTTCAATGGTTTCATTAAATTTTGATGAAACATCCAAATTTCAGATGAACCATTGAAACCAGATTTGATCAATGAATGCATGACAGCAGAAATGTTACAGCCAGACACTCGTTCCCACGGTGTCTGGCTGTAACACTCCTTCCCCTTTGAGAAGACCTGCTTATAGCAGGGTCTGATATCGCTATATTGAGCTAAAAAACAACGCCGTACATCTCCGGAAATGAAAAAATCGGGTGATGCTCACAAGTTTGACCTCTCTCCGAATGGAATACATAGTATCAAATCAAAAATAACATTACGAATAACTTCACAATAGATACAATCGGAGAGAGATAGAGGTGTCCTAAAGTATTTTCCGCGAAGATACAGTGAGACGAACAGATCTTCCCAATGACTCTTACAGTCGTATTAGTTGCCGACCTAACTGATACCTTCCCATCCCGGTCTGCCAGACCCCTATAATTTTATTAGCCTATACCACGACAATATAGTTATTCGGATCGGAAGAGTATTTGAAACATAATGCGTATAGATAATAAACAACTTAATTGATACCAACGTGGATATACAAAAAAAATAAGACCGCGTACAAACTTTCCTTGCTTCCAGTGAACATGGTACAGCATCCGAACATCGTACAGCATCCGAACATCGTATACTCCGTTTTAGCGTAACCGATACACAATCTGTTGGAGACAAATATCATTATTCAATTAGGTAGTTGTGTTCATGCACTGATCATATTTATAATGTTCTCTCTATTCTAATAAAGTTTATGATTTACAGTTCCACTTTTCCCACGAGCTTGAAGCAGGTGTGGCGAGTTTCGGAACACTGAAGTCAACTAGTTGTCTTCATGGAATGATGTAGGTTAATTACGTGGTGTATGCAGTTTGGTTTGACTGGAAACGTAGGTAGACGTCCGGACGTGGTGGTACCTTCTGCAGTGCGGTCGCAGGGTGACTAGTAATAGGTTGGAACTTATTCTACCATCTGGCAGACCAATGTGGGACAGTCGGCTTCGGTCGATTACCGTTGAAGTCAGAAAGGAAAATACAAATATTCAGATGAAAACCATCTGTAACTATATATAAAAAAAATGTTAATTACTGCTCAATTAAGCGATGAGCGGAATAAACATCTCATCGCCTAAATATAATATAATTTAGATAACTATTAGAGTCTACGGATGTCGTGGAACTGGTTACATACGCGGAGAAAAAGAAACCATTTACTCATTTCATGCTGTCTAACAGTTTAGATAAAATAATTTCCTTCAGTAGTGGTGTTTGTTCATCAGCTCTCACCCTCTCCGTATTATTCGTAATTATTACAGGTTTCTTGCCTATATTTTCCTCGTCCCTATTTAATCCCTCCTTTGGGGAGACGGGAACCTTTTCCTGCATTATTTTCACAGGATTTTTACATATATTTATCTTATTTATGTCTGCCCTCTTGGCTTCATTTAATTCGGCATTTTCGCCTTTTATTCTAATATTTCTTTCATCTGGCACCTCATTAATTATATTTATCTTTTCTGACAACGCCCGTATGTAATCAGCACGTTGTTTTCTCGTTCCATCGTACTTATCCGGAATATGTTCTTTGGCATTTTCGCCTTTTATTCTAATATTTCTTTCATCTGGCACATCATTAATTATATTTATCTTTTCTGACAAAGCCCGTATGTAATCAGCACGTTGTTTTCTCGTTCCATCGTACTTATCCGGAATATGTTCTCTGAGTTGATAGGGGCTAACCCGCCTGTCTGATCGGTATACTGGTGGATCATCTTCCATCGGTTCGGCGCTGCTTTCGCGCCTACTGCGTGGGGTTTCTGGATAACGTTGGCCAGACGTTTCCATACTCCCTCTAACCACTAAGCCCCGTTCCTCAGGAGACACTGTACGATTTTGGAACGAAGGGAATTCCCAATTATCTGGAGCATTTATATTTGTATAATTCTTATCAATATTTTTATTTTGTTGTTAGCATTATCCTTTTGCTCCGGTGCCTCATTCATTTTCATCTTTTCCCCGACGTCAACTGCGTCCTGGGGAAATGTTTCATCTTCCCTGACGTCTACTGCATTTTGGGGGAAGTTTAAGAGTAGGGCTTCACTTGCCTCTCGTACCTTGGTAAGGCGATCAATATGTACTACCTGTTTTTTCCGAGGAGAGCCTATTAATTTCTCTTCACGGTTACGGGAGAGAGCATTTCACACACCCTGTATGGACCTGTGGACAGTTTTGCTAATTTTTTTGTTTTTTCTCATTTTACTTGAGCGGTGTACAAGTACACCATGCTTCCAATTCTAATATTTTTATTTTTCGCATATTTAGCGCGATAATTAGCCTGCTTTTTTGCCGCCTCAGACAAGTTCTTTCGTACGAATTGGTACATTTGTCTCATTTGAGTGGCGCGTTCCTCCGTGAAGTTCTCTAAGGAAGCATACGAAGGGGTACCTGTGTATAGCCACACATAATAAGGCAACCGGAGATCTCTGCCATAGAGAAGATATGCAGGTGTCTCTGCAGTTGCCTCGTGAACGGCGGTACGGTAGACCAGCAGTGCTAAAGGGACTAACTGGTCCCAATCATTCTGGGCTCGATTTACCAAATGCGATAGTAAGTTTAACAATGTGCGGTTAAAACGCTCCACTGCTCCGTCAGCAGAGGGATGGAAGGCGGTTGTGTTCAGTTTCTTTATCCGTAATCGCGAATATAGTTCCTGCATTAATTTGGATAAAAAGTTCGTACCTTTATCCGTAAGGATACACTCGGGAACCCCATAACGCGAAATAATGTTTTCCAACAGTGTTTGTGCTAGTGTGCTAGATTGTACGTCTGGTAGAGGAAAAACCTCTGGAAAGCGGGTGAAGTGTAATCCACAATGACCAATAGATATTTGTTCTCCCCCTCGGTTATCGGCAACGGACCAACCATATCCATTGCTATTTTCTGCCATGGATATGTTACAGTAGACGGACTAAATTTATTGTTTTAAGAGGTGCAAATGTATACATTTATGTATATATTTAGTAGAAATGACATCAGATTATTCTGCGCTATTAAAATGTCTGTAAACAGGTATAAAATTCTGTCCTCTTTACAGAATCACTCGGTAGTTCTGGTGAAAGAAGTTTCGTTTTATGTGAAGCTTTAAAACCTCTTCGTTCCAAACAGGACGGACATGCCTCAACGAAAACCTTCGCGTCCCTTACCATATTCAGCCAAAAAAAATCTCGAAGTCTATTTACTGTTTTACTAAGTGCAAAATGTCCGGCACAAACCAAAGCATGGCACTCTTTCAAGACCTGCATTTTTAACTCATCTGGGACTACCAATTGCTCTCGAGGTTCGCAATATTCGCGCGACGCTACTGATGCGTAATGATATAATACGCCATCCTCGATATAAAATGCATCTGGAAAGCGGCGGGATGGCTCTGATGATTTGCCCTCAATCACGTCGATTATGGATTTTAATTGTGGATCTGCTCTCTGGAGCACCCTCAACTTCTCCCTCCACGAAACGGGCGGCGTAGTCTCCACGACCGCCGCCACGCCTCGTGATAAGGCGTCTGCTGTGGAATGCAGCCAACCCGGTATGTGTTCGATCAAAAAATCGTATTCCTAGAGCTTAATACTCCATCTAGTCAGAGGGGCTGAAGAGCTGCTATGAGACATTAAATATCTCAAAGGAGCATGATCTGTTAGTATTGTGAATTTTCTTCCATAGAGATATGGATGGAAAGTCTCAGTCGCCCACACTAGCGCGAGAGCCTCTTTTTCTATAGTCGAATATTTCTGTTCAGCAGGATTAAATTTCTTACTGATATAGGCAATTGGACATCGACGTCCGTCTTTAACTTGTTCTAATACGGCGCCCATAGCATAATGGCTAGCATCAGTAGATAAATAAGTGTTTAGTAAAGTTTGGATATAATAATAACGGTTTCGAAGTTAAAATATTTTTTAACCGATCAAAAGAATCTTGGGCACCAGCTGACCAATTAAACGCTGCTGGTATTTTTAACATATTTTGTAAGTGGATAGGTTATGGACGAACAATTTGGAATAAACTTCCTGTAAAAATTTACCATTCCAAGAAACGATTGTACTTCCTTGATGGAGGAAGGTGTAGCAAAGTTACAAATAGCTTTAATGTTATTGGGGTCTGGCCTAACACCTGACGCATCTAGCAAGTAACCTAAATACGTAACTGAAGGGCGAAGCAACTGACACTTCGAAGGCTTAAGCCGAAGATAGTCTTCCAGCGATTACGTGAATATAATCTTTAATCTTTCTAAATGCTGATCTAAAGTTTCTGAGGCTATCAGGATATCGTCTAGATAACAAAATATAGCAGAATCTCTCAATCCTGAAAGGACCAGGTCCATTAACCTTTCGAAGGTCGCGGGCGCATTTTTTAGCCCAAAGGGCATCCGGACATATTCGTATAGTCCCGATGGGACGACGAATGCTGTCTTCGGAATGTCAGCCTCATCAATTTGGACCTGATGATAAGCTGACATAAGGTCTAGACAGGAATAATGACAAGAGTTGGATAAAATATCGACAGTATCTTCGATTCGGGGTAAAGGATACCCGTCTGAAACTGTTAGTTTAGCTTCCGATAATGTATACATAACCGGTATGCTCCTGATTTTTTCTTAACCAGGACAACCGGCGATGCGTATGGGCTCAAGCTAGGGCGAATGATATTTGCCTGTAATAAATCCGAGACCTGATTATCCAACTCAGGACGTAAAGCTACAGGAACACGATAAGGTCTAGATCTAATAGGTTTATCTTCCGTTAACGAAATTTTATGCTTAATAAAATGGTGCAACCTAGATCTAAGGAGCTGAGTCAAACACATCTGAATGTTGCGACAAAACTCCCACAGTCTCATCTTTGTTGGATGTTCAAGGTGAGAAAGGTCAAAATCTGTCATCTTTATAGGTGTTCGTCGGGCCGGTTCCCGTTTAGAAACGGACACTGCAGCCAATTCGCCCACAGTGAGGCATTCCAACTGCGCAAGTTTCTGATCTTTATGCAAACAAACCGAGTTCGGATTCAAATTCATCATTCGGATCGGAATCACGCCGGATTCCTCGACTGTATTCACAGATCTGGCTACGTAGACGCCCGGAGGGAGATCAAACGTCTCCGGGAGCACCATCACACATACTCCTGGTGAAAGTGGAGGCGAAACCTTCGCTCTACAATAATTTCGGACCGTGAGGGAAGATCTGTCACTGTCCGAACCTTCAAAACAGCAGCAGAAGTCAGAACCGCCGCACAGGAGACTGCGCAAGTCCCTCCAGCGCCTACCTTTAAATTAATTTTATATCTTTTAATAAAATCGAACCCGCAAATAAGATCATATCCCGAACCAAAATCAGCAGTAGTAACGTATAAGGGATGCCTAAACGTCCGATTAACTAATTCTAAATCGTACAAAAAACCACCGCAAACTGGTATAGGTTCCCCAGTAACACTAGCCAATGCTACGCTTATAGGATATTCTATAAGCTTTATCCCTTGACGAATACAGCGTTCGTACAAGGATGGAGAAACTAGAGAAACTATAGCGCCTGTATCCATTAAGGCCTTAGCCGGAATACCATAAATTAACATTTGGCTTATGCATAAACTTGCCTACTCTGGAGTACAGAGGTTTACTTGGACCAGTTCACCCGTCGGCGAGGGTTGGTCCGCTTGTAGTTTAAAGCCCGGCACGTAGCACATTCTCGACCAGTGTTGAATGCGACAGGGTGCTATGGCTGATGGTTATCAGACGACCGCCCCCTATCCACCCCGAAGGGTGCCGGTCGGCTGTCCCTATCGTCCCACGGGTCTTGCTGTGCGTCCGCGTGGAGGGAGAAGACGTCTTCCTCGTCCCACAGCAGGCGGGACGGAATCGGGCGTGCCGTCAGAAGCTATATAATCCTCCCACGTCCTCCGGAGTTCTCTCACGAAACGGTGTGACGGATCCGGCAGTTCACAGCCGGTCGTCGATGGTCGGAATTGTTTAGAAAATGCCTTATTTCCAGCTGGACGGTTCTCCCCCTGTCGAGCCCTTGGCGAGAAAATTTTGGAGTGGGTTGGTCTATCAAATTAACCTTGGCCACCGCCGCAACTAACTCTCGTTTATTTCCTCTTGCGAGGCATATTCTATAGCTGATGACAGTCTGCGGTGCTCGCGATAATACGAATTGTCTAATCTGAGGCAGCAAACCTCCTAAAAACTGTCCTAGTAAAAAGTTGTCCTTAAGTCCGGCCAGCTCCATCGACTCCGCTATGTCTGTCCGCTCCCCCGGCGGGGACACGAAATCCGAGCCTAGACGGCGTATTCGCGTCGCATACTCCTTCACCGACTCTGAAGGACCCTGGACGCAGGATAGGAATCTCTGCATCCTTACACTTAGAGGAACCTGCGCCTCGAAACGGGTTAACATAGTTTGGTTAAAAGTATCGTAATTTCTTTCACACCCCAATTCCGGGGAATCGCCGAGGAAAGCAAGTGCGGCATCCCTAAACCGCGACTTCGCTATCATGATCTTTTCGGCGTCGTTCCATCCGGCTATTGTCGCCACCTCCTCAAACGTCCGGAAGAACTCCCGGATTGACGGGCGAACACCATCTCCTAAAAAGTATGGCAGTAGAGACACATAACCGGCAATTTGCGGTCACCGGGGGTTAGTCATAGGGGTTGCCTCATTGGCGTCCATTTAGCCGAAAAATAAATAACTATTGAATGATAGATTCTCGATAAACAGGTTTTTGAGCGGAGTATTCACTCAATTTACAAAGGATAAAGCATCCTGGTCACGGCACCAGAATGTTACCGCTCTATTTCTCCCGGGAGTCTCGATGGGTCCCGAGAGCTTGAACGGCTTTGGCAAATTGATCGTCTAGTGGATGTTTAATGCAAATAATCACCAGTAATTAACAATAACAAACAACATTTATTCTAGATACAGAAACTTACACGCGATCAGGTAGAGTAAGGATTATTGTGTGAACACTAAAACCAGCAATAATGATATTTAACTACGATAGAAAATTAGACGTATTGGTCTCGAAGACAAACCAGTGACACCTGTTTATCAACACCCGATTTTCCCCTACACGAGAAAGGAATATAAGTAATGTATACTTATCGTAAAGGAGGCAGACTTGTAGAAGAACGAAGTTCGGCGGAGATGCCTGTTGTCCGAGGAGGCTGAACAGTTGTTGAGCGGAACAACGGAGTCGGGATGGCCTTGGGGCAGCGGGCAGAGGTGATCGGACCCAAAAACGGTCGACAACGTCCTTTGTTCCGGACCTGGTTTTTATAGTCTTTTATGATCACCGCCCACAGCTTCTTGGCCCAATCCATGATCTTTCTCCGTTTCCTACGTCAGAGATGTGTCTTCTTCAACGTATAGTATCCGAATCCCCATCTCTGATGTAATAGGCGAGGGATCCCGCTTAGGATCCCTTTGTCTCCTCAGCTTACTCATTTGAATGACTTATTCCCACACATCTGCTCTCCAGGTGTGCTTACTTTTGTTTCCAATACTCCCGCCAGACACTCGTTCCCACGGTGTCTGGCTGTAACATTTCTGCTCTCAGGATGTACTCCTTTGTGTCTAACTTAATCCGCATTTTTTCTGTTGGTTACTTTACATGCTTTTGTGTACCTTTACAATGCATCTTTGTTATTTTACCCTTTGCTTGGCGCAGCTTGGCCCAGGAGGCCCTTGCGCCACTAAACCAAACGAAACCAAACTAACTTAATCCTCCAGACATTCGTTCTCACGATATCTGGCTATAACAGCGTGTTCTTCCATAAAATTTTCTAAGAAAGCGTACGAAGGGGTACCCATGTGTAACCACACATGATAACCGGAGATCCATGTTGTACTTTATATTATAATTATTAAATAATAAACTACGATACAAGTATAGAAAGACTTGAACTCAACTAGTACAAGGTCTTATAATAAAGGGCAAAGAACAACGGTCATCTAACGGTCAGAACTATTTAAAATCACCCGCGTTGCCAGCTACTCCGTTCTGTGTTGCCAAATACATACAACACCTCCCCTTCAGTCCCTGTACCTCAGAGGTCTAACAACAGGTCAACCTCTTCGGGTTCTTTGTTGAAGTGTTGAATTCTCAGTTGAGGAATTCTGATGTTCACTATTATTGTGAACAGTCTTGAGTATTTTTTCTCCCAAGTGATGTTTGATTTAGTATGATGTGTTCATATGAAATCAGTTCGTGCTTGTGTCTCCATTGATGATGGTCTCAGGTGTTTTGTGTTTCTTCGTAATATTCTTCCACTTAAAGTTTTTATTATGTATGATCTTGGTTGCCTCGCTCTTCCTATCACTTCTGCTGATTCCCATAGTTTAGTGTTTGTTTTAATGTAATACTTGATCTCCTATTTCCCATTCTCCTTGGTTTGACTTTGATGTTCTATCATAATACTCTTTTGTTTTTGTTTGTTTATTTAGCAATTTTTTATGAATTCCTATTTGTATCTTGGGCTCCAAGGCTTCTTTGGTAACAGGTAGTTTTGTTCAGATTCAGTTGAGCTGGTGAGACATCTAGTCCAGTCACTGGAGTGTTTCTCTGCTCCATTAGCAGTTCCCTGTAGTCCTTTCTTCCTGAGCTTTTCTTATAGTTGTTTGCAGGTTCTAACTGCTCTTTCTGCTAGTCCATTGCTTTTGGGATGAAGACTGGCAGTCACTACTAGTAGTATAAGAATTGTCACATCTGGCATATACGTGAAATGTAAGTGAATTTCACGAAAATGTCAACGTCACATCTGGGATATAGAAGAAATTTACTTTCGCCTCAAAAGTAAAATAATCTGACAAGTTTATCTAGTATATAAATTTACTTTCGATTTCATGAAATTTTCTTTTATGAAATACTCTTAAAAGTGAAATAATCGGAGAATTAACACGAAGTGAAATTATTTTCGTTTAAAACGGAAATACGTATAAGACAAATTTGATTGGTTGTTTGAGCGTATAAATACCGCGACCGTTAAATGTATAAATAGCGAATATATAAATAGGGTAAAGTATATGTATATAGAAACGATTCTGAGCATGGAGATTGTTATGTATTAATAATAAAAGAAAAATACATATTTTAATATATTTATTTATTATGTTTACAAATATAAGAAATTGTATAAAATATTAACATACAGATCTTTTACAATATTAAGTATTAGTTTTACATATTTTAGATATTATGAATTACATTTTCATTTATAATTTCAATCTATTGAAAAACTTTAGAAATTACAGTATTAGTGTAATTTCTTCGAATTTTCGATCTTTGGATTTTTAAAGCGCGCAAAAAATTCCTTATTGATTTTTATATAGAGCGGATTCTACTTAGTTAATAAAAATTTCATGGAACGATTGATTGTTTGAAAAAGAAAAGAAAAATTAAAACGAAAATGTACCATGAAAAACAATTCAAAAAATAAAGCAATATTTGATAAAAATAATATCAGAAATGTCAGAAGTAAATTATTTGTTTAAATAAACGATATTTTTATATAAGATTTAGTGAGTCTAGCAGCTTGTCTTATAAATTACATATTTTTTTTTTTCATTTTTAAAAAATGATATTTATTTATTTGATTTTCAAATCGTGTTATTATAATCAAATTATTGTAGTCCAGATATCACGTCTCGAAATAATCAGAAAATATTTTGAGAACATTTACAAGTTTAGTTTTCTTCAAAGAATAACCTCTCGGAAGTATTCATCCTAAATGATCTATGTTATCTTTTATTTTTATATCACAAAATTTGTGAAATTGAGAATTTCAACAATCAATTTTTAAGTTTGTTAGTCTGAAAGAGAAATGTTTTGATTTACGCATGCAGTTATTTATTTATTTATTTGTACACACATACATCCTACAAAAAAAGCAATTTTGAGTGTCTTCCTCATCAGAGAGGGATACCTAAAATAGCGTTTTTTTGTAGGGTGTATATATGTTAATAAATTTTGCTTGTTTTGTAGGTATGTGTTAATAAATTTTGCCTTTTTCGTAGGTATATGTAAATAAATTTTTCTTTTTTCGTAGGTATGTGTTAATAAATTTGGTTGTAGGTATATGTTAATAAATTTTGCCATTTTTGTAGTTATATGTTAATAAATTTTGCCTTTTTTCGTAGGTATATATTAATAAATTTGGCTTTTTTTGTAGGTATGTGTTAATAAATTTTGTATTCATAATAAAAATTCGAACAAAATCTACAGAAAAGCTTACATTTGAAAACATTTCAAGATTCTCTATTATAACTGAAATAAAAATTTAAATTATTATCTTAAAAAATATCTTTCATAGGAGATAAATATTGATAAGTACATAATATTTATCATTTACAATCATTATATATTGATAAGTATGAATCCAATATTTTTTGTTTTTAATAAACTGCACTAAAAAATTGAGTTCGATCGGATCATTCTACTAAAGTTACTAATTATGATGTCATTAGACTAATAAAATTGCAATAACAATCATTGAATCACGCCGAGAGTTTGATTGCTACTGTGTTATCAACACAAACAAAAAATATTAACTCGATAAACTTTCCTGCTTTTTAAATTTCAACTGAATCGCTTCTTATCGAATTTATCGATCCTCTAAACGTTTTGAACAGCATTAAGCATTCTTTCCGGAATTAGTATCGAATCCAGAAAAACAATCTCCAGATTCAATAGTAATCGGATTCTTTACAAAAATCTCTTGAATTTGTGGGAACTATACTGCGTTTATTCGAATTTTTTTATATACTTTTTTATTTTAACAATTAAGTGATTAAAAAAAGGATATAGAATAAAAGAAGGTAGAAAAGATAGAAGGTACTACGCAAAGTTATTCAAAGCATCAGAAGTTAGTTCGTTTTACAATAAGAATTGCTATTTCTTTGCCATTTATACAAACAATAATCACGTTCTTAATCTTCTTCTTCACTTGTTTAATATGGAAAGTATAACAAGAGCTTGAACAGGAGCAGTTTTTTCTTCTTCTTCATCTTTATTGTGGAGGTTGTAATTGGAACTTTATCCTCCGAACTAGATAGTAGGAGCATTTTCCTTCGATGATGACGTTTTTAATCTGAAGATAGTCCAATCTGATATATATCGAAAAATCTGTTTATACTGAAATATTTCATTAATTTTAATAGTTTTTATAACAGTAAGAATAATTATACAGTAATATGATATTTGATTAGATATTTAAAAAATGACGTGCTATTTATTATGCAAATTTTTTTTATATTTTTAATTAGTTTTTCAAATCATTTGAAAAACTAATTGGGTGTATGATACGTTAAATTTAAATAAATAAATAAATAGACAAATGCTGTGAAACAAACGAATTTACCAAAACTTTTCTATCAGTTCATTACAACAATATTAAAAGAGAATGGTAAGCATCTTAACATGCAAGATTTATCAACACATTTCTAAAGGAATAATTCATAAATCGAAGATAATACAGCGACAATAGCAAAATCAATGGGAAAAAATGTTAAATAAAAGCAACATTTACAAATCTAGTCTTATACAGATGATATCTACTACTTTCTCATTTATACTATTTACAAGTTCTCAACTTTATTTCTTTTCTTTCGTTTTGTTTTACTCTTCTTGACAATCGGAATTACTAAAAAGAGAGTTATTCTAATGCCCACACAGATACGCCCACATCCGTAGTGAGGTCAGTTCTCAGCATTTAACATTTACAGACAAATATAAATTATTTTTTTTATGAATTGCTACAGTAATTAAATGAATTGCTGCATTAATATTAATCTTCAAATTATTTAAAGTTTAAATAATTTTATTAAAATTTATTCATTATTCATGTCGTTAACAGAAATATGAAATTATGTTAAAATTCCTTCATTTTCGTAACACCTACGAAAGGAAAAGTCACAAAATCATCACTAGTTGGTGGAATTTCCCAGGTTGTGGAATGCTAGCTTGCTTACAGCAGCGATCATTAAACTTTTTAAGTTAACTTTTTTCCTTTATTAGTAAGAAAAAAATAACGTGACTTCATACAATAAATGTTACTTATTACGAGCGAAAAACGCATATCCCTGAAAACTTATTGCCTTCCTCTAGGAATGAGTGCGCTACACTTTGGAGACCGCTAGCCTATTTTATCAAGAAAATAACTGTACCAACAAAAAGGAAAACAAGCTTTGAAGTATATTAAATTATCGTAAAGAATAAGAAAAATATTATTAAATATAAAATTCCAAATTATTTTAAACTTAAACATAGCAGTTTATTAATACATGTCATTGTATGTATCATCTAAAGCAAGAGTTCTTAACCGTTTGATGATTCCAGACCTCCAACGGATTGTCCATTAAGGGACATATTCCCTTCACTTGACTGTCGAAATAATCACCACCATTCCTTATATTAGTTGCCAGTATGACTTTCAAATATGTCAACAGCTTGAATTTACTGTACTTTAGAGATCGAGTCCCATACCCCCAGCATTTGATTCCCATACCCCAAGGGGTATGGATACCCAGGTTAAGAACCCCTGATATTAAAGAATTGCCGATATGATTCAATAAGTGTCTTGCTATGTCTCAGCAAGCAAACATAGAATTTTATACTACACTCTTCCAACTACAGCATTTAGCTGAAAACTCTTCTTAAATTAGTAAAAATAATTTCACAAATTAGTGAAAAAATTCCAAAAGAGGAAATGTTGCACTAATAGCGAAATTTTTTCGAAATTAGTGAATACGTTTCAACATTTAATGAAAACTATTAAAAATCTGCGTGTAAAAATTTAAATTTAATAGAAATATTTAAAAAAATTAAGGTAAATTTTTTATCAATTAAGAAAAACGTTTTATAATTACGGCAAACACAAATTATTGCAAGAGATTACACGGAAAAAACTTCCTCAATTGGATTGAATTAGTTGAGATTACAAGTAAAAATCTATAACGGATTATCTTCATTTTCAAAAATTCGGTCAGAATTAGAAAATAATGAAATTTAGCATATATAGAATATTTAATTTAATTTATCTATATACAATAAAGTTCTGTATAACGCGACGAAAAAATTGCGCTTAGTATTCATATAATGCTTATAATGCTACAAACAGTCCCGTATAATGCGTAGGATAATTTTTTTTAAATTTTACTTACCTTACTTATAATATACGTTGATTATAATGAAAACAACGAAAAACCAAACGATGTTTATTTCGTTTCCATGACAACTTTAACAACTTTTCCTTCAGGTTATACGAATCCGCGTTTTCGGAGTCACTGTTATATAGAGGCTATTTGTATATAATATTTTTTAAAATTTAGTTATCTATATTCTTTGCTTTTTCCTTTATTAAAAGAAACCTTCTTTAAAACAATTAACATTCTGCGCACAATAAAATCATCTTCGAAACTAAAGCATATCTCATTAGCAATATGCGATCAGTGCTGGAACTCACCAGTCAGACACAAATTTAAATTTTCATAAAATCGTCTGATAATGCATGTTTCGTGTTATACGACTTCCTATAACGCGGAATATATCCCCTCGCGTTGTACGGGAGTCCGCTGTATATATAAAATATTTAATCTGCTAATAGACAATCTGCTTTGCCATAATCGTGAAATGCATTTCTTAATTGATGAAAAGTTCAAATCTTAATTATTTGAAGTCTTTCCATTAAATTTTAGCGCTTTTTATGCGAAATTTTAAGAAATGTTTTCATTAAATATTGAAAATATTCGCTATTTTTGAATAGATTTTGCTATTTATTAATAGTAATAACCATTTCGCTCTTTTTTGAACAAAGATTTTAAAAAAACAGCGAAATGGAGCGAATGATTTTAATTTTTTTTTTTTAATTTATGAAAAGTTTTCGCTAAATAGTTGGAATGGTTATAATCTTTAACTATATTAATTCTCTATTAATTTATTAATTGTCTATTATATTATGATTTTGATTCTATATATACAAATCAGCAATTAATTCTAAAAAATGTTAAATTTTTACAAAAGATTCTCAAAAATAAAATTTTTTGATGGTAAATAAAGTTCTAATTTATTACAATAAATTAGATTTAAATAAATAACTTATTTAATGATACGGCGACCACCGAGATCTACACTCTTTCCCTACACGACGCTCTTCCGATCTGAATTATTTTGGTATTTTCTATTCAAGATATTTATCTTTCTCCATTCTGTTTTAGATATCTTTGTTTATTTTAACATGAAAGTGAAAAAATAGTTATGAAGTATAAACTGTTTTATAGTTTTCGTAAAAAAAGAATGATGACAGGAAAAAGAAAAAAAAAATCCATAAACTTGTTTGCTAAAGTTGAACGAATTTTTGCCGAATATATTTTATTTTATTTACAACCTGGCGCGTTTATTTTAAAAATTACTATTATTATTATTATTATTATTTTTGAAACAATCTATGGCACGAAGAAATGAACATTAGCTTCTACTGATGAATAAAAATATTAAATATGGCACAGTTGAATGAATTTTTGCCGAATATATTTTATTTTATTTACAACCTGGCCCGTTTATTTTAAAAATTACTATTATTATTATTATTATTATTTTTTGAAACAATCTATGGCACGAAGAAATGAATATTAGCTTCTACTGATGAATAAAAATATTAAATATGGCACGAAGAAATGAACATTAGCTTCTACTGATGAATAAAAATATTAAATATGGCACGAAGAAATGAACATTAGCTTCTACTGATGAATAAAATATTAAATATGGAACGAATAAATAAACATTATCTTCTATTGATGAATAAACATACTAAAAGTTATTTTTGTTAAGTATTTCATAGAAAATGAATTATTCTACATTTATTTTTAATTACAATTCGAAATAAATTGAAAATAACAAAAGAAGAAATTAGGTTTATTAGAGAATACACATTGTACAGCAATCTATCATTTAGTTTATCGGTTCACCTGGACGTGTTTTTCTTAGAGTGGGCGATCAATGCTGCATCTTTACGTCATTTGGTGATGTCTATTGAGTTTAGTTTCCAGGAGAATGATCAGGACAACAGCTGCTCTAAGTATCTTTTGTCACAAGTTTGACTCCATTTTCGATTCTATCAAGAATAGCTTTTTAAACTTATTTTTTTGCTTCCTGGATTAAAAATTAACTGGAAATACGAATTTTGAAATATATAAAAATAGTCTATTATTCCGTGACAGAATTGAAAACTACATAATTTACATTTTTGGAAAATAATTACATCAGTTTTATATTATCGTTTTTTTTCCTACAGTTTTTATTCTGACATTTTTTGTTTTATTTTTTATTAGATCATGCATTTATTATGTAGAATTATAGAAAAAATTAAAACAATATTTCAACCCAAACTTAAATTTTACAGTACCTATCAGCAATGTAATCATTATGTTAATATATACCAACAAATAATCAAAACTTGTTAACATATACTTGTTAATTAACAAATTTTGATTACTTATTCGTATATACTTGTTAACAAATTTTGATTACTTCGTATATACTTGTTAACAAGTATATGTTAACAAGTTTTGTTTACTATGGCACGAAGAAATGAACATTATCTTCTACTGATGAATAAAAATACTAAAAGTTGTTTTTGTTAAGTCTTTCATAGAAAGTAAATTATCCTACATTTATTTTTAATTACAATTCGAAATAAATTGAAAATAACAAAAAGACAAACAGAACAATGTTCTTGTTAACAAACAGACATTGTTAACAAGAACATTGTTGTCAAGAAGAGATTGTTAACAAGTATATGCTAATAAGCTTTGATTACTTGTTCTATGGCACGAAGAAAGAACATTACCTTCTACTGATGATTAAAATGCTAAAAAAGTTATTTTTGTTAAGTATTTTATAGAAAGTGAATTATTCTACATTTATTTTTAATTACAATTCGAAATAAATTGAAAATAACAAAAAGAAGTCATTGTTAAAATGACAACAATGTTCTTGTTAAAAAACAAAAACGTTGTCAAGAAGAGATTGTTAACAAATTTTGATTAATATATATGTTTCGTATATGTTAACAAGTATATGTTAATGCATGTTAACATATACGATAAAAATTATGTTAAAATTTTAATGTATGAGTTATTTTAAAAGATATACTGGTCTTATCTTAAAAATATAAAATAATGATAAATTAATATTTTAAAAATAAGTTCTACATCACAAAGATTAGTTTTTTTAGTACTTCATTTTATTTATAGTTTCAGATTTCTGAAGTGATGAAAATGTGGGCATGTATTCATATATGCCATTGCTATCTTTGCTATACCCAAAGGAAATGCTTTCTTGCTGTTATATCCATAATTCTCTTTCGTCTTTCCGCCAGCATAACTTTCATTGGACATTTCTATACATTGGCCACTTTCGAATCCTTTTTACTTTCTATCTCTTGGGAAAGTTATCTCGAGTTATCTATATAAAACTATATATTTTTACCGATATATAAATTCTTACTTTTAAACTTTCAAATTCGCATATTTATCTTTAAAGCTACTGAATTGGCTAAAAACACCATTTCATAAAATATAATTTTTTTTTCTTTAAAGAGCATAAAATAGTTGATATATTTATACAATCCTTTCCCTTTTTTATTTGCAATTTTATTTAATAGACCGTTCGGATCATGTAAAAATATTCGATGAATCATATCCCGTTGTTGTGTTTTTTTTTTTTTACAATGTAGACTAGTTCGTTTAAGTTTATATGGCAGTAAATTTAAACAGAAAACTCTTCACTTTCGAAGTCACACATTTAGATATGAAAAAAAAAAAGAAATGAGAAAATTTCAATTTTTCACTACCCACTTTATTTCGGCTCGTCAGAACAGAGATGTTTGCCAAGAAGTATAAAATTCTTAACAAGATATATCAGCCGGATATATAAAAAAAGAAAGGGGTTAGGTAAACGAACTAGAATTTCAACTAAAAAATATTATATTTCTGTTCTAATATTTATGAAACTAAATCCAGAAATAGATTTTAAAAGATAAAAACGTTATTATGTTTTAATAAAAATTAAAGGGTCTTGCAAAACATTAAACGAATAATTATTAGCAATGAATTATTAACAAATATTTTTGTAATTAATAAATATTAAAAATTTTATTTATTTTTATTTTTATGAATATATTGTCTTCGTGATACTACAATTATATAGAAAATATTTGAGTATTCATATACGCTGAAATAATATGCAATGAAAATTTTCAAGGGAATGTAGGAAAGCGTAGAAAAATAATTTAATTACTTAGAAATTCTTTAGAATTTACTTATCTGTGAAACGCTGATAAAAATTTTTCAATATTAATATTGCTCAAATATTACTAACTAGCAAAATTATACATCTAGTGACTTATTTTCGAATTAACTGCCAAATTAATGATTATTTTTAAAAAAAAACGCTAAAAATAGGCTAGTTAGTAATACAATCATACGTCACATTTTATGACGTTAATTCGTTCCAAGATTCCCGACTTAAGTCGAGTAACTTCTTTAAAAAAACTACCCAGACTCCCTATAAATAACCCCGTAACGTCCCTAATAACATTTTTAAGCTTATATATAATTCTATAAGTTTCAGTAACCAGCTCATACTCCGATTGGACGAATGGTAAGGTACTCTTGTACGCAGCGTAGAAAGTTGAACAAGAATGAACTTCGGCGTAAAGACACAGCGTCTAGCCATATAGCGAAAGTAACATCATCATCAATAATACACTGACGTATTTACATCGCGTTTTACACCTGTGAGACCTACCTTTAGTAGACTTATATTTTTTCCTATTAACAAAAAACTCGACGTAAATTCGAAAACGACTTAAGTCGAGATATGACAGTACAGGTAGGCCTCGATTAGTGCGAGTTCGAATAATGCGATATTCGTTATTGCCAATAGGTAGGCCTCGATTAGTGCGAGTTCGAATAATGCGATTTCGATTAATACAGGTAGGCCTCAATTAGTGCGAGTTCGAATAATGCGATTTCGATTAGTATAGGCCTCGATTAGTGTGAGTTCGAATAATGCGATATTCGATTAGTGCACATTAAAAAAATGATACATTTTTCAGTTAGTGTGAGCAAATATTCAATTAATGTGAGTTGTAAGCACGAGCAAATATTCGATTAATGAGAGTTTATACCGTTTTTCAGTTAGTGCGAGCAAATATTCGTTTAATGCGAGTCACCGTTTTTCAGTTAGTGCGAGCAAATATTCGATTAATGTGAGTTGCATCGTTTTTCAGTTAGTGCGAGCAAATATTCGATTAATGCCAGTTGTAAGCATAGACCAGTGAGTTCGAATAATGCGATATTCAATTAGTGCGACTTATAAAAATGATACATTCGAATAATGCGATATTCGATTAGTGCGACTTATAAAAATGATACCGTTTAATTTCGATTAGTGCGACTTATAAAATTGATACCATTTTTCAGTTAGTGTGAGTTTGAATAATGCGATATTCAATTAGTGCAACTTATAAAAATGATACCGTTTCGAGCAAATATTCGATTAATGCGAGTTGTAAGTATAGACCAGTCTTACTAACAAAGGTCTGTGATTAATGCGAATTGTAAGCATAGACCAGTCTTACTAACAAAGATCCGTCCCCTTTTACAACTTATAAAAATGATACCGTTTTTCACTTAGTGCGAGCAAATATTCGACTTTTAAAATTGATACCATTTTTCAGTTAGTGCGAGCAAATATTCGATTAATATAGTTTTTCACTTAGTGCGAGCAAATATTCGATTAATGCGAGTTGTAAGCATTTTTCACTTAGTGCGAGCAAATATTCAATATTAAGCGAGTTGTAAGCCAATGAACTCAGTCTTACTAACAAATATCCGTCTCCTTTTATTATGTCAATTAAAAATTAATGTTAATTTTTAACAATTAAAATGTCAATTAAAAATTAATGTTAATTTTCGGGAGCAATCCAAGAACAGCCACTTGGCTTTGAAGGGATGAAACATCAGAAAGATGGGCTTTATGCCGTTAGCTATTTAGTATTATTATATAACTATTATTCAGCTTTGTTATCGTATACATACAGTATAATACAGAATTTGAATGTTTATACTTAAATATACACAAAAATCAATTAAATAATCAAAAACAAATACTTTTAGCAGTGAAAAATACTTTAATAAGGTTAACCTTATTAAAGTATTCTACATTACTAAGTGTTTTTGGGATTATTTAATTTATATAACCTAGTAGAAGCAATTAGTAGTTCATTATATGCAAAAATTTTAATTTTTTTGAGAAAATAAAATAAAATTTTAATTATTTCATTTTAATTATTTCAAATTTTAATTCCAATCTTATTTGTGAAATAGAATTAAAATTTAATTTTATTTCACAAATAAGATTGTAATTGTGTAGAACAATCTTTTTCATCAAATAAACATGTTTATCACTACTATGTCTATCACTAGTTAATACTGAATGGAAATATAGTGATCCACTAATATTTCTGACTGATGAGGTTACTGAGCATTCTGGCATTTAGTAAATACAGGATTATTTTGCACTGATTTCAGACATTAGATTTGCACTTGTGGTAATAGCATGAGTGCTGGTTTAGTTTTTTTTTTTTTCCATTCATTTAATTGCAGAAAAACTAGTTGCAAGGTTTAATTCTGATTTTCTATTATTTGAACTTCATTACATATTTTTTTTTTGAAATTCAGAAATAGTGGAAATTTAATATTTCTTTGATATTTTCTGCCAAACATCTCAATAAAATTGTATTTCAGGAAACATCATTTGATGCGATACACAATTGTATCCTGCTCCTTTCTCATTACATTGCACCATTTCAATGCTGAGTCTGATGTTTTGTCTAAATGCTTTTATTTATTCTAATAATGAATTGGATTTGAAAAGTTTTTAAAATTATTAAAAAAAAATATGTTTATTTCAATGAATGTCATATTGTTCTAACTTGAAATTTAGTGGGTTCGCTTATGCATGTGTTTCAAATTTTTACAAATTTTTAAACTGAAATAAGTGGTTATTTATATGTGAATCAACTGATAAAAAGTATAAATGGTAATACTGACAAATCTGGAATCAATTAAAAAAATATATTCAGGATGGAATTTGGAACACAGTTATTGAAGTTCAAGTCCAATCTTTTCATACTATGACTTTCTACATCATCTGACTTGTTATTATAGAATTATGTATTATTTTTATTACATGCATTTCAGAAAGATATCATTCTATAATACATGCATTTTCAGAAAGTTATCATTCTATAATAAATTATAGTACAGCACTCTCTGACTAACACAGTTAATTTATCCAAAAAATTTCTACATAAATTGAAAATCACATAAGTCCAACATTGCTTAAATTCAATATATGTAATTGGACACACTAACAAATGGAATGACCAAATGAAATTTATGAGCATACTTTAAACATAGATAAGAAGAAATTTAAGGCCATATGTGATATCTTTGCAAAAAAAATAGTTTAATAAAATTTTCATTAGTATTTTATAGAAATTGAACAAAAATAGAGAAAATTATGCATCTGTGTAAGTTGAAACTTAGATATTTATTTTTGATAAATTGTTCTGCAAAGTTTATCATATTCATCTACTCACAGGTTTTTGCATAATACTTTTAATGATAGTTCATTATTAATCCCTCTATAATACAACACATTTCATAATTCAGTATTTGTAGATTTCAAGAGTACAGATTAAAGAAAGTTTACTGTATTTATTAAATTTATAGGAATTATATAATTAATAGAATATGGAAAATTAACAATGATATGTTTACATAGATATAAATTTAATATATACATATCACAAACCTGAATAAAAAATATTCAAAATTCAAGCCAACTACAGGAAATAAATCTTTTTTTATTACTAAAAACATTTCCAATTTTAATCATAGATCAGCATATATTTTAATACATCAAATTTGAATTAAAATAAGCAATGTTCTATACTACAAAATAATAGATAAAATAAAATACAGTAGAAGCCGCTTATTAGAATCACTTTGGGACTGATCTGTTTTGATGATAATAACTGATTGATAACATTAAGCAGTGCATGTCAAAAAAAGTATAATTTTCGGTTTTTTTTTTTTTATTATATAGTATACACTGTACTTTGCTGTTATATACAGTGTAATCTCGATTCATTGTTTTTGTCGGGACTTCCGAAAAAACTATGGATACAAGAAAATGATAGATGCAGGGATATAAAAAAATAAAAAAAAATGAAAATTAGATTAAAAGATAACGAAATAATATAATACAAAGCTCCATAACTGATCAATGAACACTTATTGAACTATATACTGTATATTATGTAATCAATTAAATGAAAACATGAAGTGAAATGATTTACATTTAATGTTGCCAATTCCAGTTTACGGAAAATCATGAAGAACTAAAGCAATAGTAAGAAAATTCTTATATCAAAAATAATTTTTCACAAAGAACTAGATCAATAGTAAGAAAATTCTTATATCAAAAATAATTTTTAATTTTTTTTTAATAAGGGGAATTATAAAAGTCGCTAATTCTATATCAGCAATTTTAAACTATATATTTCGTCATCAAAAAAAAGAAACATTAAAAATTGCTAGATCTGCGTAACAGTAAGTCTGCGCCATTTGTAAGGGCAAGACGTGTGGTGAAACCACTTAAAAGCACTGCGAAGTTTTGAAAAGCAGTCATAATTATCTGTATGAATTTTATTAAATCAAAACTTACATCGTTGTAATAATTAATTAAAAAACATACACAAATCATATCTTTAAGTCAAATCTGCATTATTTAAAATGGAGAACAAGTGTTTATCTTTGGATTTTCCCATTTTTTGCCTAAATTTCGCTGAAAACGAAGCAATAAATGAACAATTAAATAATATTGTTTATTTTAATAGATTTAACCAATATTTTAGTATTATCAGAGATTTTTTTTATTTTAAATGCGGTATTTTATAGTGGTGTATCGATTCTGATGATGACAACCGAATTTCTGATTACTATAAGTGGATGTATCGATTCTGATGACAATAACCAAATTTCGTGGTATTTTATAGTGGTGTATCAATTTTGATGACAATAACCAAAATTCTGACTATAAGCGAAGTGTTCATAATGCATTTTAATATGAATGATTTGGGACCGTAAATTTTTGATAACAATATCCGCAATTACAATAACTGGCTTCTACTGTATAACAAAAATTTCTATTTAAAAAATAAATTATATAGCAACATATATACAATATTAAATTTATTAAAATTAATTAAAATTTATAAAACTTTTCAAGAAGAAAAAATCTAACTCTAATCTGATTGGGAATTATAAATTTGTTCACATATGATGACAAACATATGAGAGAGGTTCCACTTTTCTTTTTATCATTTAATTTTTAGAATACAATTGGAATTCTGCAAAATAAAATAGTAAAAAAGATTATAAAAATGAAAACACTGCTTTTCTTTATTATTCTTGACATAAGAACTCTCTCTTGTCTTTCAACATTCTTTTCTACCAATTTTTTTTATTTCCACCAATCATATAGGGAAAGAAGTTTGAATTGATCTCATAATTTTTATTGATTATGTTTAATTTTTTTTTCCATCAGGATTTAGGGGATATTATCAGAATATTTTGTGATTTTATTTTTCTCAGGCCTGATTGACCTTGGCCATTAGATCTATCTGTAATGTGAATTCCTCTGAAAAACTATTGCATTCCACTTCCTCCTTGTGCAAATGAGTGTTAAATATTATCCCTAGTTTATCAGTTTCATTTATCTTTTACAGATTATTAAAAATATATTTTATTCAAATAAACAGTTAATATAAAATTATAAAATCAGTTCACCAATAATTTTCAAATTTTAAAATAATCAGTTAAAATATCCAATCTGCTTAAGAGTTTTAAAAGATATTTTCCACTGTATTGTGAAATTTATTTACAATCATTAACCTGTTTAAAATCTTATATGCTTATGCATATAATAATTACAAAAATATAGTCAAACCTCTGTTCACAAACACCTCAGATTATGAATAATTCAGTTTACGAACAAATTTTCTGAACACAAAGATCTCAGATGACGTACTGTGTGTCAAGTTATGAATGTAAACATTTTCAATGATAATGCCATGTGTCACTTTAGAAACATTTTAAAATGTAGACAAACTTTTATGTATAGTCAAATCTCGGTTCACGAATGCCTCGGATCACAAACAATTCAGTTTATGAACAAATTTTCTGAACACAAAGCATCTCGGATGATATACTGTGTCTCGAGTTACAAACATGCAAGCTATCAATATAAACATTTTCAATGATAATGCCATGTGTCACTTCAAAAACATTTTAAATTCTTTCCAAACAATAATATTTCATTTTCTCACCATCTTCTACTTATGCCATCAACTCTCCTTCATACAGGTATGGTAAAACTAAATTAAGTTTTTGTCTATATTTGATCTGCTTAGTGTTGTTTATCTTTTTCATAATAGATTTAATGATTTACATTGGTTTTGTGTTAAGAACTTGTGCACAAAGTACTGTTGTAAAAGTTTAAATAAGCAAGCATCTGTGAATCTGAAGCAGAGTTGAGTGGTGCCAAGAGGAGGAGAAAGAAAAAGAATCCCCTTCCAAACAATAACGTTTCATTTCCTCACCACCATTCACCCCCCAATCAACTCTCCTCCATACAGGTACGATAAAACTAAAGTTTTTGTCTATATTTGGTCTGCTTAGTGTTGTGTTTATCTTTTTTTTATGATAGATTTAATAGTTTCCATTGATTTTGTGTTAAGAACTTGTACACAAAGCAGCATCTGGGGTCCATTTGGATTAACCATTTTACATTAATTCTTATGGGGAAAATAGTTTTGGTTTACAAATGACCTTCAGGAACAAGTTAAGTTCATGAACTGAGGTTTGACTGTATATAGAAAATTTAACAGAATTGAAATTATATACACATTAAGCAAGTAACTTTTAATTAATTAATTAATTATAAACTAATATAAACTGAATTATTATTAATTATATATAATAGACATAATTGGCAAATTACTATAAATTAACTTCATAAATATATATGCATTTATTATTTTGAATAATAAATCTGTAATATAAATTATTCAACAGTTGTAGAAATTTCATTATTGTTAACTGTTTATATAAAATTTCTATCAAGGTATCAAACAAGTAAGATACATAGAAGGCAGGAAAAATGAGGAAAGATCCTGCCTATGACTTTAAATTTGTAATCATTTTTCA
The DNA here is from genome assembly GCA_000484575.1 of Olivierus martensii. Taxonomy (NCBI): domain Eukaryota; kingdom Metazoa; phylum Arthropoda; class Arachnida; order Scorpiones; family Buthidae; genus Olivierus; species Olivierus martensii. The sequence goes on from AYEL01061835.1 coordinate 35,194, forward strand.
CCTTTTCTGTATACAATAGAATAGGATAGTCTGGAAATGAATTATCCAAATAATCCACAAAAAAAATTAGAATTATGGACAATTTGCATTTAATATTAAAAATAAATAAATTGTACATATATCCAATTATATCCAGTTTTAAAATTCATTGAAAAAGAAAAAAATAAATTTGTTTAACTGCAGCAAGGAATTATTGCAGTATTTGTAATTTTAATTTGATTATAATTTTTATTACCAATTACTTATGACAGTGGTCTCAAACTCAAATTGCTTTGTGGGCTGAATACACAATTCAAAAGGAAATGAAGGGCCAAATATTTTTAAACAAAATTACAATGAAAGGAAAATATTTATTTATAATTACTTTCATTTTTTCTTACAAAGATATCAAAATAACATTATATAATTATGAGATTATAAAGCAATTTTACTAACATGAAATTGTAATAATTTTCTGACTGTAATATTTATTTAAACAAATAACTATAACATTTTTGCAAGCCATACAAAATTGCTTTGTGGGCTGGATGCAGCCCACGGCCCACCAGTTTGAGATCACTTACTTATGATATAATAAAAAAATTAATCCAGGACATATAAAAATCTTTCAGATAACACATCTAAGATAAAACATCAATAATTAAACATCACTTCCAGGATGCAGATTACCTCCTTGGTTAATTTGCAACCCCTTTTCAATGGGAATTTACTGCATAACTTAGTCTATATTATTTTTTAAATAGTTGTTCTAAAATATTTTCATATTATTAAGACACTTGCATGAAAAATCTTTAGTATTTTAATTTAAATATGGAAAATTATCCGAGTCAAAAATTAATGTGTATGAAGCAACAAATATTTAAATAATAAAATATATTAGAAAATTATTTTAATTATAGGTGGTGCAGCTGGAGCTGTTTCCAGAATAACTGGAACTCTTGGCAAAGGTTTAGCAGCATTAACATTGGATGAAGAATATCAAAAGAAACGTAGACAAGTCCAAAGTAGAAGACCTCAAGATCTTAGACAAGGACTTGCTCAAAGTGGAAAAGGACTAGTCATGGTATGTTGTCTTAATTATTCATTAGCTAAATTAGATTCAAAGGAAAATATAGAAAGATAAAAAAAATGTGTGTCTGTAGCCTATAAAATATAGATTTTGTACATGAATGTATTTGAGTAAATATGTAGCTTTTCATAATGTAAGACTTTTTATTGTAAATACTAAATAAAAGTAAACTATAAGCCAAATAAATAAGATAAAAACGTTTTTGTTTGTCTAGCTCCTCAACTGAAGCAGGCTATGTGGATAGCCGAAAACATTTTTGAATAAACAATTTATATTACTTTGTTTATAGTTTACTTTTATGTAACTTTTAACACTTTCACAATGAGTGGATATATGATATGAATCCAAATGTCAATTTCATTGGGTCTTAATTGCAACAAGGATGCTGTGTTTGTGTCAAAAAAGTTATTAAATTTTATTAATTAATAATTGAATTTAATAATTGAAAATTAGTAATTGAATTTTCTGTGTAAACAATTTTTCTATCTATCATTGCATTGTTAATGATTCTCTACATTTGTAGTAAATACTTATTTGGTGTGACCATGGGTTTTTTTTAACAGATATATTATATATTTAAATCAAATATCACTTATTCTGCCACACCAAACATTTCCTTTTCATCTTGAAATTGTTTTTCTAGTGTAGAGAATCATTTTTCTGTTTATTTTTTATATATTATAATTTATGAAAAATATCTTTAATTTTCTTTTTTTCTTTGTGTCACTCTTATGATTTCAAAAGTGCATGTATTAATTTATGTAGCATTCTACATTATGCAAATGCAAGCTTGAATCATGTTTTCTACATTATAGTTTTTTTTTGTTTTCAGTATAAGTGTCTGCACTATTGAAATGATTGAGCTAGGATCTTCTGAATATAAACCATAGCGATGTTTAAGAATTTTACTTAAAAATTGTTTTATTATATTTATGAAAAATCTCATTTTTCAAAATATTTTATCATTTGTCTGACTATATCAAAAAGATTTATTAATACACTATTAAAAAAAATTGGCACATGCTTGTCACAGGTTTGCTATAAGTGTATGAAGTGGCATCTCTCAAACTTGTTCAGTTACTCATACTGCACAAGGAATGGATTGAAGATACATCTTCATAGAATATTTAACGCAATGATACAGCAAAATTGGTCAGATGCGTCCATACATACAAATGCAACTTCTAATATTGACCCTACATTCAACCTTCCCATGTGTCTTAAAAAGCCCTGTGTTCATTGACAATGAAATTTTAAGCATTTTCATATTTAATTGAAAGGCATTTGTATACTTAATTTCATGGTTACTCTATTTTTTAAGTGTTTTTTTTTTTTCCTTCCTTTTTTTTCAACAGATAGTATTTTAGAAATTTTAATTATAACTAAAAATCTAATATATTAACAAAAGTGGAAAGTTCTATTTTTATTAATATATTGAATCAGCTGATTTTATTTATATTCAATCATCTTCTGCATTATTTGATCAATTGCTTATTTCCTGTAATAATTTATGACCTTGTACTTTTCCTAAATTGTGTGCCATTTGTATTTTCATTATTTCCTCATCCTAGAGTGGAAAATTATATATCATTTTGTTTATATTTTCAATGTGGTTTCAATAACCTCAAAATCATCATTCTATCTCTATTGGTTAGCAAGATATTGGTTCTTAAAGATTGGCATCAATCTTTGAATTTAAAAAAAAAAAATTCAAAAATTAGAATTTTTGAATTTTTTTTGTTTTAAATGATATATCATTTATGAATTTTTGAATATAAATTATTATTGAGATAAATATTCTGATGATTGATAAAGTTTTACAAAATAATAATTTTTGATAAGTTTTTACTTTTAATAAACTTTGACTTTCAGCAAAATTTTCAAATTTTTTGAATCCAGCTTAAATATTCAGCCTTTCCAGAAACGGATGCAAGATTTGTGTCTAGTCTGGTTCCTCACAAAAATTTCCATATTGGCCACAAACAAATTTTTTTAATAACAGCAACAAAAATCAAGAATATTATAAATAAAATGTTTTTCCAGTTTTGGGGATGGCCCACAAGTTTAAAGTATCTATCAGGAAAGAAATAAAAACTAAGAGATTTTCTTTAGGATCTTTATCCTAAAGAAATCTAAATCTTTAGGATTATAATACAGAATGGTTTTCAGTATCAACATGGGAATATTTTCATATTACTCCTTTACTTCATCTTATCCTTCTATAGGACTATACAAAGCTGAATTTTATTCTATAACTTGAGTGGTACTCCATTTTAGTTTATGATGATTTCAAAAATATGCTTGACACTTTGGCATAACAATTATAAATTTTAATAAACAAAGAAAGAATGAATAAAAATTTTAAGATTCCATGAATTTGCTGTTTACAAAGATATTATCTAAAGCCTGTATTCTTCTACTTAAAATAGCATAGAAAATAAACCAAGAATTTGAATAGGTATTAGCTAATACTGTAATTAAGTATATAATATTTATTAACTTGTTTTATTTCCTGTTGTAAGATTCTGCATCCTAAATAATTATAAAAATCATTTAATTATTCTAGAATGGATATAATAATATCAAAGATAAGATGATGATATTTTGAGCTGGATTTAATATATATATTATATATATATATATTTATATTTTTTTAAAGGGTGTATTTGAAGGAGTAACTGGAATTGTGACAAAACCAATAGAAGGAGCAAAAGAAGAAGGTGTTGGAGGGTTTTTCAAAGGTGTTGGAAAAGGTATAATTGGAGTAGTAGCACGACCTACATCTGGTGTTGCCGATTTTACTAGTGAATCATTAGAAGCAGTAAAAAGGTAAAAAGCTATATTAAATTGCTTATATAAGTGTTGTAACAATTTTGGAAAAAATTAATAGAATACTTTTCTAATTATTTTCACTTTTTGGATTAGTTAAACTTAAAGGATTTAATATGTATGTCATCAGTAATTGTCATAGCATGATTTCTAAATTTTTTAAAATCAGAATAAAATTTCTAATTCTAATAGAGGATTAAATAGTTTTATTCTCTTAACTGATTTATATATATATATATTAAAACTAATCTTTTGGAAATGTTTTTGATAAAAATAATAAAAGAAAGGAATTTATAAATATGTATCAAATAGTTAAAAGCCATTAGACAAAATCTCAAAAATTTGATTATCTACCATTTTTAAATAGTAAAGTATAGGATTAATCAGTGCCATCATCATCATCATCATCAATGATACAATCTTTCTGATAAATTTCACAAAAATTTATTAATTCAGAAAATACTAAGAAAATATGAATGTCTTTTATTTCTAAATAATTGGAACAATGGACATTAAAAGCTGTGGTATTAAGGTTAACATTGATGATAGAACATCCCTATAAATATAAAAATTTACTAATTAGTTCCAAAGTTGTTATTGAGAACAGACTTTCATTCAGAAAGTATATTAAAAAATTGATAAACAAATACTAGCATGCATATATATAAATTTTTATAATGCATGAATATTATTTATATATAAACAAATTACAAACAAACAAATATAAATTTAAAATAATTAGGGTTTAACTATATTGTTTTGAGTATATCTTCAATAAAAAATAATTTTAACAATTAATTAAAAACAAAATTATTTTTCAATCACTTGCTTAATATAAAATCAGAAATTAATGTATAACAGAATTAATTCATGTACAGGAAAACCTGTGCTAGGTGGCTGAGATTGTGGCCACCAAGCACAAGTTGGCCACTAGACACAAGTTAGCTACAAATTTCTTTATTAAATATCAAAGTTTAAAATACAAAGTTTATGATATAGTTTCACATTATTAAATCTAAGGAAAGGAATCACTAATTAATGTCTGTTTTCTGGATTTTTTCACTTTAGAATGCTCAGCTGATAGATCTAACAAATTAGCAGACCAATAAGCTCAATAAGTTCAATAGATCCAAGTTTTTCAGCATAACTTCCTATCTTGGCTTAAAGTCCATTGGTACTCTTCAATGACCTGTAGTTTTCTCTTTAAAATGTTCTGGATTTGGCTTTTTCCACATCCAAATTCTTTTGCTAATTCATGCGAACTGATATTAGGTTTTGATTCTTTAGTTTTAATTACCATGTATTGCTGTTCCAGATCAAAGAAATTGGGTTTATTCTTGTTTGCTGACATCAAAAAGCAGTCTACAGGTGTCCCTCCTTTATGCGATTAATTGGTTCCATGAAATAATCGTGTAAAGTGAGTTGAATTTAGTATGGGTGAGATAGGACATAGGGGTTTCTTCAGAAGGATTTAAAAAATGAAAACTTTCCACCTCTGAGCAAAAGAAATTTTAATGAATGAATTATTTAAACTTATAAACAAAATATGCAAATTTTAATGAATGAATGGTTGCATGAATGCATTTAGTTAATACAATTTTATAAATACCTAAACATTATATAATTCTGACAGTCTTCAATCCAATGATGAATGGATTGGGTCTGGTCAGTCTGGATCATCACTCTCTTTCTCTCTTAAAGTCCCTGGGATGATAGGCTGCTGATCTTCAACTTTTTTTAATGAAACAGTCGAGACTCAGCTGATGGGCTTAGGAACAAAGGGCTTCTAATTTCTGGAAATGGAAAACAACACAAATGATGATGATTTCTATTTCCAGAAGCTCTTCATTAGTGAGCTCTGATGAGTGGGACTCAAAATTAAACAAAAATTCATTTTATTTAAAAAGTAAAATAACTTTTTAAATAAAACAAAAATTTGTTTTATTTAAAAAATTAATTTACTTTTTAAAATCGTGTTATAGCGAAAACATGTAAAGTGAGATTGTGTTGAGATGGACGGGATCATACCCGTAACATCTCCTGAGTCCGGCCCCAACCCCCTCTCCGTCAACCTTTGTCTAAGAACAGTTCCACAACTACAGCGGCAATAAACTTCGTTCCGCTCAGCCCAACTTAGCAAATAATTAAAAATTTGAAAGAAAGTCTCCATTTTCCTTATACTGAACTGTTTTTATTTAGCAAAAACTATGAGCAAAAGTACAAAAAACATTAACAAAATTAGTTAATATAAAATACAACCTGTTATTCCCGTATTCCCGTAAAAAACCAAACTTCACTTCTATTTTCATTTCAACAGTCAATGGCCACACCAGCACTTCCACAACCTTCGTCCAACCGACGAGCACAATAATTCGTAATGAGACGGGAATCCTCAAACCCCCTGGTGTATCCTTATTTAAACCTCTGAACCATTTACATAAAAATACAAATCTTACAGATATTTCCAAATAATAATTATTAAGTTGCTTTTTATACAGTATTATTAAATCAGTATTAATAATAATAAATACAATTACAATACGTTCAGTTAAATTTATACGCATGTCATCCATTGGCGTCAAGGCCAATTTACAATTAGTCAAGATGGCTGCCTCCATCCCGTCACCGCCTCCAAAACAGACTCGTGGTAAGTACATCATCTTTCTTCTCACCAGTGACAAACTTCCCATCTCTTCACAGTGTATAATGAGGGATACCTGTACTTGCATTAAAACACTTGTTTTGTAGTTAAATTGCAATAAAACTTTACTTAATAGATTAATTTCATGCATTAAATAGCAGATCTAAAATCGAAACCAGAATTGCCAGATGACAAAAATTTTATTGCATAACAATTGCAAAACTATAACCTAAAACTAATTCAAAATTATGGAGAGAACAGAAAATGAAATATTAATTTCAAATTCTAATTATTGTTATATAACACAGATGAATAATGAATTTTCAATACTGTACAGGTAATATCTGTTATTATTCTTACAATTTTTAATATTTATTTAATATACTGTACTTGAAAATAATAATTAATTTTATTTATAGGTAAATATGTAAATGAATATAGTATTTTCAAAGTGAATCACTTAATGACATATTTATAACAATTTTTAACTGATATACTAAAAATATATTTTATTTCAAAATAATTTATATACAGTGTAGTATTCTAAAACATACTCTACAAATCTAGCCCAATAGGGCGTGAAAATTGCTTATCTGGCATTTCTGATCAAAACACAATTTGCTGCCCACCTAATGGATGTTGCACACAAGTTACAGAAAATAAATTTCATTGGCCAAGGTCATGGAACACAGATGGTCATTTTACACAGTTTAAAAATCCTGCAATATGCTCAGGCGGATATTAAGGTGGCCACGACTTGCAGGTTGGCCATCAGCACAGGTTTTTCTGTAATAACAAAATTTAAAATATAAGCAAAATAAAATTAAAACGTTTCAAATATATAAAATTACAAAAAATTTAGCTATCAGTTTTTATTAAGAATTATCGAGTATTGGACTTCATTTGTTTGTCTTGTCCTTTAATTTATAAATTAATTTTCTTTGAATTTATCTTTATCAATATTTCAACTAGTTTTATGTAATGAATTTAGAGTTAGTCTATTTTATCATACATGCAGACTTCACTTTGTATCATTGCATTTTTTTTTTTTTTTTTAAATTGCATCATAAAAGCTTAAGTCAATATTTTGCTTTTTGTGATAAAATTTGATATTTGCATTGTTCTAGGAATCATTTTCCCTTTGGTAATATAGCACATTTGTGATGCCACAATATGTAAATACAAATGAAATCCATTTGCTTTGATATTCACCATCTTTTTGAAATTGATAAAATTGCACATTAGAACATTGCACTCTATGGTCACTATGTTGAATCTACATCTACAGGAATTCTACACTCTTGCTATATTCTTGAACACAACCAGTTTTTTTGAGTATTCAAGATATTGAGTCATTGGATATCTATAGTGATAAATTTCTCCTGCCCAAAAAGTCTTGTAATTTGTTTGTTTTATGCATGTTTGGGGCAGAGACTTTAGGAAAAATTAAAAACTAAACATTTATTAAATATTTTTATTTCCTGCCTTCTATTAGTGTATATTCTAATAAATCAGTTTAAAAAGCAGGAAAATCAATTTTATACCAATTGAGAATTTTTTCAGCTTATTTTTAAAATACTATATTATTTTATTAATAGATTAAATATTAGTAAGTTTTGATCAATTATTCTGATTTGTTTGATTTAACTGTTCTAAATTTATGTTATTCATAGTTGTCTTTACATAAATTTATATACTCTAGAACAGCGGTGGCGAACCTACGGCACGCGTGCCAGGAATAATATAAAAATAAATAAATTTAATAACTTTATAATTATAAATTTTGATAAAATAATTTTAAATTGAAAATTTTAGTTTTGCTTGACATAAAAATAAGTATATTTAAATACCAAGAGAGAAAATATATACGTAATTTTGAAGTGAATAAGTTATGAATATGGGTGCGTTCCAAATCTCAACAGCAAGTCATCAGTGATTAGTCTCTTATGACGTCAGAAATAGCTCAACATCAGTTTGTTTCTGGAACGACTTGCTGAGTATGGAGATAAGATAGCAGTTAACATGGTGATGAAGAAGACAATAATGAATGTTATAACTTCTTTAGCGTCATTAGAAAGCACTAAATTTATTTGCCAGTAAACAACAACGATGATAATGATTTATAACAATAGATCGTATTTGCCAAAAAACAATGACGATGATAATGATTTGTTACACTCTCTAACTTTTAAAATCTTATCACCTCTAACTTTTAAAATCTTATCTATGAACTACTTTTTCCGCCATGTTGGATAAACAGTGTCAGCATACTCACCACCTATAGACAGCGATGACTGTGTTGAGCGTCTGATGAGTTCAGCACTGATTGGCTTGTTGAGTTTTGGAACGGTTTGCTGAGATTTTTTTACTCATCACTAATTAGTCTATTGAGGTTTGGAACACACCCTATGTTTACCTATTTTCTGAATATGTTTGTTATTTTTGAATTGCTAAAGTTGTGAAATTGAAATTTATACCATCAAAGTGATCTTCGGTGACATAACATCTTTATTAAATTTCTTAAAATTTGTTGAACAGTTCAACAATTGTTAGGAAGAAATCTCAGAACTTTGCAAAATTCTAAATAATTAAAATTACTCAATTTCTTAATGTGCTATTGAGATGTCTTTAATCATTTAATAATATCGATAAATTTCATAAAAATCAATTAATTTAAAGTATAGTATGCGAAGAAAATAATTTAGAAATTAATATACGCCATTTTTAAAAAATAGTCAAAACGACAATGGCAAAAGATATAGTCTTGAAGTAATTATTGCTTTATTAATGGTAGGACATTCATGTACCGAATTTCATAAAAATCTACTAATTAGTTTGAATATTATTAATGAGGAATCGCTATAGACAAGAAGAGCAAAATAGACAATTAGTAAAGTGTTATTAGAGTCTTTCAGAAAGTTTCCAATAAATATAAATTAGCATTTAATTATTCAGTCTTTTCTGAAGATTAATTGAAAAATCAACTGTATTGATTCCTAAGTTTATACACAGATTTTTAAAATACTTCTCACTTCTCATTTAACGACCAACCTCTTTAACGACTGTTTTTTAAACGGAAAATTTGGTTTTCGCCCATATGCATCGCTTACAACTTCTATTGCAGAATTGTAATTCCCCGCACTCGTAGTTCCAAAAATCTGAAGAAAAAAGTACTTTGTGCATAATTAAGATATAAATGTCTTTACAACCATGCTTTTCTGCACTAACAATGTGTGCAGAACTGCTACATACTTATGTATTACTGTGTAGTATATACAAATACAGTATATATAGTATACGTATGTATGTTAATTTATTAAAATATATTATTTAATTATATAATAATAATATTTGTTAACTTGTTCGTATATTTTTTAAATATACAATCATATTTCGACTTACGTCATTTTCGACTTTACGTCGGTTTTTTGTTAATAGGAAAAAATAAAAATCTACTAAAGACTTGGGTTTCACAGGCCTAAAACGCGATTTACTAATGTTACATTCGCTATATGGATAGACGCTGCGTTTTTACGCCGAAATTCATTCTTGTTCAACGTTCTACGCCGCGTACAAAAGTACTTTGACCATTCGTCCAATCGGGTATGAACTGGTTATTGAAACTTATAGAATTATTTAGATGCTTTAAAATGTTATTAGCGACGTTACGGAGATATAGGAGGGTCAAGGTTGTTTTTTAAAGAGTTTATTCGACTTAAGTCTCCAGCCTTGGAACGAATTAACCACGTAAGGTGAGGTATGAGAGTATACGAACAAGTTACTCTCTTACCGACCAAGTCGTAGGAACGGAACTTGGTCGTTAAGTGAGAAGTAGCTGTACATGTTCAATGAATTATTTGCATATTAAAACACCATTAGAAATTATTATGTGCATAAACATCCGTTTAATCGAATCTTATTTAATCGAGGTCATATATTATCCGAAGTGAACTGCTGTTAAATTGCATGTTAACATAAAATAGTGTACATCATCATGTTAATGCAGTGGTTCTCAACCTTTTTTCTGTTGAGGAACACATTTTAATATTTTAATTCTCAACCTTTTTTCTGTTGAGGAACACATTTTAATATTTTAAAATTTGGCAGCCGCCTAAATATTTTAAATAATAATTTAGATTTAACAACAAATTTTTATTATCTAAATATTTTAAATAATAATTTAGATTTAACAATAAATTTTTATTAACTAAATCTAAATTATTATTTAATATATTTAACAACAAATTTTTTTAACATTTTAAATAATAATTTAGATTTAGATCGGAAGAGCGTCGTGTAGGGATAACGAAATTTTATTAACAGATAATTGTATTTATTCTTATTTATTGCATTCAGATTACATACATACTCGTACACGGGATCATTAAAGGGCGGCCCTAATTAAGTTATAGCGCCACCTGCGGATTTTGTCTTTTTAGAGAAACTATAATTTTAATTTAGTTTGTATTCCTTAATTTTTTTTGCCACCTGCGGATTTTGTGATTTTAGAGAAACTATAATTTTAATTTAATTTTTATTCCTTAATTTTTAAATTTTGAATAACGATAAAAAGTTTTGGCTGTAGCAGACATTCAAGCGGTAGATTTTTTTAACAATACCCTATTTATAGGAATCAGTGCAGTAGTTCGACTGCAAAAGGGATATACAGCCAACCACGTTTCGCTATTAATGTATATGATTGATACAATTACATAAATACATTTCGTTCTTAATTTTTCGAGGCACATCTTCAAAGGTTTGGCGGCACTTTAGTGTGCCGCTGCACAGTGGTTGAGAACCACTGTGTTAATGTATTCAAATTCAATTTATTTAATAATTTATCAAATCTTCCATGTTATTCGAGTTTTTGATTATCCTCTTTCGTCTAACATTATAGTAGAATTCCAAGTTATCCGAAGTATTTTCTAAATTGTATTAATGTATTTGTTTATTTATCATCCATTTTGTTATCATTTTAGACTTGACGACAGCGTCGAAAGTCAATATTAAGTCTATGGGATTCTATAGTAATCTTATTACTATAGGATTACAATACTTTCCCATAGACTCAACACTAGGAGTTAGAATTATAAACGAAATATTTTTCTTTAATTACTTTAAAAAATGGAAATATTTAAATTCATCATAAAAATAATTATAAAATCAATTGAAAACGCTTATAAAAAATAAAAATTTCTTTTATAATTACGAAAACTCGACGTTTAGTTGTAGGATAATTTAAAATGGCATTTCTTCGTGTTTTTGTTTTACAGTTATCTTAACAAGTTTATTGTTGTTATTATCGCTGTAATCAATTCAGATTAATTTATCGGTATCTCAAAGACATTCGTTTCTCAACGTCATTAATCAACAGAGCTTAATTATATAGTACATGATTAATTAGGGAAGAAGCAGAATCGTCCCGCTTAGCATGTGTTAGTATGTCATGTATATTATTAAATATTAAATAGAAAATATGTGGGTTTACCTATCTTATCCGTCTTTTATAAATGTTAGGATAAGATGGCTGATGAATTTTGCATCATCGAAAACTAAATTAACCTATCGACTTGCAAAAATATGTTTATGTATATGCAAGTGATTGGTACAACATATTTAAATCAGGTACATTGAGCCTATGTTTAGAGTCTAAAAATTATAAATTTTATACTTTAATAGATTTAATACTTGTTAGTTTTGTTAAATGTTGTCTATTTTGTTCTGTCTATGAAAAATAAATACATAAATAAAATATTAAAAAAAATTTATATATATTTTTAATACAATTATTCGTTACTTTTAGTTTTAAAATAAAGGTAAATAACAAAAGAAGTGTAGATAAACAACTGACACGAGTTTAAAATCCCATGATAGGTTAAAAAAAAGAGAAAAGAAATTATATGGTTTTGATAAAAGAAATACATTTCATGGATATTTCTTTTATCAATATTATATATTGTCTTTTTACGTGCTTCAACATACTGCATATAATAATGCTGCAAGATATTTTAACTTACTTTAATAATATCCAATATTTTTCAATATTCCTTATTAAAAATTTATTATAAAAAGTATGTTTTCTAATTTTTAAAATCAAGAGTCTTTGGTGTAATTAATAGATTTAATTTAAATGCAAATTATTAACGAGAGAGAATTGTTTAAATGTTTAATATCAAATTGAAATTTTAACAAAGGGAATTTTTTATTTTACTCTTAGAATGCTATTTCTGATCTAATTTAACCTCAGAAAGTTATTAGATACAAGTATTTATTTAAATTTTGCTTGCATGCAGTATTTTATTTTAGTTTCATATTTCAGAATACATTACAATACACTTTTTTTTGGAAATATAAATAATTCTTCAAACATTGAAATTCGTTAAATTTGAAGTATAGCCAAGTCAGATTCTATGTTTTTATTATTCAAACAGCGCCAATGAAAACAAACATTTCTGAAAAGAACCGGTTGTCTAATCACTATAGATATATGCTAATTCGAAATCATTAATGATCAGATATTAAAATATTTGTCATTAAAATCATTTTCAACAGATTATTTCTCTACTAGATTTTAATAAAATTTGACGAATAGTTCAAAAGTCCTTGATGTAATCTCGGAAGTTTAATATCCATCACTTTAAATGTTTAAGATAAATGGTTAATTAATATATCAGCAAGATCACCTTCTGTCTTTTTTTTTAAATTATTTTACAATTGGAAATACTAAATGACGGAGTATTCCAGTGCACACTAGAACTAGTAGAGTTGGTCGTGAATGAAACAATACATCCATGAATGAAACATATGGTTCAATAGCGGGATCTTAATCCCAGGGATTAAGGAATTGAAGCCGGATCATCTCGGATGGAAATGCAACTCACTTCCATACAGCCATCCTACTTTTTAATGACAATTTTTCTGTTAAATTCATAAAAATCCATTAATTAATTGAAAAGATATTAAAATGGTATATCTCGGAAAAATTATTAAATGTGGGCTATTTTTATATGGTTGAAGCTAAAAGATTATCTTGGCTTTAATGATAGAATAAATATTAATTAGTTTTAAAAATTTATCAGTAAGGATACGTAAAAGAAAAAAATCAGACGGCATGCATGCAAGCATGATGACTCTCTTTTGAAAAATAGACTGAAAATATGAAAAGTCACTAGTGTAAATATTAAAATAAATAAACTAAATTCCACTACATACATTATTATTTACATATTTTACATGCAAATAATTATAAATCATTTACAATCGCGATTTTCAACCCATGATACGCATACTGGTGGTACACTGAAGATAAACTATTTTTATTATTTGAAAAATTATATTTAAATAATTTTTCAAATAATATAAGACTAATATAAAAAAAGAAATTAAAACCATTATATCGATTACTGCTTTTGTCAGCTGTTTGTCATAGACAAAAATGTTCAGAGTTAACGCACTCTAGATCATACGCCATTTTAGTGCCATATTGTGCAATTGCCAGCGCAATAATTTTTACGCTGTCCTTATAGGTTAGTTTGGAGTTTGTTATGATAAGAACTAGTACGAATGCTCATCCATGCCATGCAATGTTAAATTACAATTTAAGAACACTGTTTTTGTTTTTCATATAATCAGTTAAAACACTACCATCGCAATTTTTCGATATGTGCAAGCTCAGCTAAGTATTACGTCAGAAATATTAAATTAGTAATTTGCGAATTATTATGATAATGTCTTGGCTACCAAAAGACTAAAATAAATATTTTTTATTCGTTTACCTATTTTTTTTTTATTTTGATGCCGAAATTTTTTATAAATGGTGGTAATATAAAGAAATTTTGAGAAACCAAAAGGTTGAGAACCGCTGGTTTAAAAAGTGTTGGTTTAAAAGTTTTTTTTTTTACAAAAATTAAACTACTGTATATGTTTTTGAAGGTTGGTTCATATTTTTTAATATGGAGAAATTTTGATATTCTTTTGGTGGTACGCGGAAACCAAAAGGTTGAGAACCGCTGGTTTAAAAAGTGTTGGCCATTTTACAAACAATTTTTGTATTTTTTTTTTACAAAAATTAAACTACTGTATATGTTTTTGAAGGTTGGTTCATATTTTTCTTTGTATAATCAATTATTGAAATGATTTAATTTGAAATATGGATAAATTTATAATTTGAAAGAAGCTAAACATATTAATTATATTTCGTACAAATTATTCAGATCAATATCATTCATTCGGCGAGAAGATTTTTATAACTCATATTTTGTTTCATATTACTCATAAAATAATAACATAATATGTCATATGAACATATGTGACTCATATTTTGTGCAACAAAATGTGAGTCATAAAAACTCATATTGATATCTCATAAATCATATTATGTGAAACAAAATATTACTCGAAAAATCTGTGCGCCGAATGAATTTAAAAAAATTGTTAGGATTTATAATAAAAGCAATTGTTACGATGGCCTTATAAAATTTATAAGATCATCGTAACAATTTCTTTTATTATAGTAAGCCTATGCGTCTAAATAACATATTGTTTGAATTGTTTTATAATAAATTTATCAAATAGAACGAAAAAATATGGCGGTGGTATAATCAATGTTTTATGTTATATGAACAGAATACATCTGTATAAAAGGTCTACTAAAAAAAAAGATGATTTTATAATTTAATTTTTTTTATTACATTGAATTTTTTTTCATTACAGAAGCTAATACATATGGAAGTGACATGCAACAAGCTATCGACGAAATGGAGAAATTGTTCAGAAAATTATTCCCTCTGATACTAAATAAAAATCATTCATTACGAAAAAATCATTTTGATGAACCAAACGAAATTAAAATCGAAGAAAATGATATATATCCTGGGAACATGCTGAAGAAACAAATCTTTTCGAGAGACGAAGAGAGTTTTCGAAAAAGAGGGGCAAACTGTATGAAGAAATGCATAGCTCAAGGCATATTACATCCAGTTCAATGTCATTCCTTGTGTTGAAAACTTTATTAGGCCGAAAGTGTTTGAAAGTTCAAAAAAAATAATAAAAAAAAAGGTGAGAAATATTAAATGAATATTTGACGACAGCATCGGAAGTCAGTATTGATCTATGGGAGAGCCGAAGTTCATTTATATCACTAGGCCGATGATAGTCCTTTAAATTATTCGCAGTCGGTCGTAGCTGTGTGGTAAAGCTGTAGTTTACCATCCTGGAGGATCCGGGTCCCACGCCCCCAATTTTTCAGGAAGCTTTAAATTATTCGCAGTCGGTCGTAGCTGTGTGATAAAGCTGTAGTTTACCATCCTGGAGGATCCGGGTCCCACGCCCCCAATTTTTCAGGAAGCCCAGTCTATTGAACCCATCCATCAACCATCTGGTTGACCCTATCATATGTATTACCAGCCTGTGATGGGCTCTATAAATAGCTGCCGCCAGATACAGATTTGTGCGATATGACAGCTTAACTAACCTAACTTAAACTAAATTATTCTCATGGTTACAGTAAATTGTCATAACATAATGACAGTTTTGGCAAATAAACCTCGAATAAAATTACAATATTAACATGATTTTAATATATAGTAAATTATCTGCGTGTCTATAATATATACGATGATCAGATGCGCAACGATGTTCTACGCATTCCAATCGATTCTAACTGTTTTAAAATGGCGGAGAGTTGTGATTTTAAGTCGTTCTCTTAAGACTGCATGATTAACCATCAAACTAAGCAAATTGCATAGAAATATTTATTCGAAACTGAAAATTGAAAACCCAGAGGAACAATTACATAAAAATAAATACCCTTCTTACTGACACGCTTACCTTTTTCATAGAAATCGACTGTTCCGTGTGCATTAATAGCGTCATAAAAGTTGGTAATACGCTGCTCCCATAGACTCAATACTGACTTCCGATGCTGTCGTCAAGTATAACTCGCGAATTAAATAAAATTAATACATATTCTTGAAATTCCTTTTTTAATTTTTCAGGTATGGATGTTTTAAAGTAATCGTTTATGATCGAAAAATAAAATCCACGAGAGATGTCTCCTGAAGTGATTTCAACAATTATTTTGATTTTACGAAAATTTTAAAATTAATCACAAGAAATTTACAAATTGTATAATTTTGCATTAACGTTTTGATCTTTAAAAAATTTTTAAATTATTAAATTGGACGAAATAGTATAAGAAAACATCATAAATTGAAAAATGACAATAAAATTAAAAAAAATATATAAAATTATATTTTAAAAACTTTAATAAAAAGCTGTATAACAATCAAACAATAAATATGATTTTTCTGTATTGGTGCCGTGATCGTTATATCTAAAATAAACATTACTTGTATGTGTGCTATCGAATAGCTTTGAATAGAATTGTTTTTTTATTCTTTTAACTTAATAATTTATGTATAAATCAAAATAAAATCCGATATAAGATTGATTATTAATATTTAAATAATAATCATAAAAAATTAATCGAATGTTTTAGTTATAAAGTTTTAAAATTTAAATTGGAAAAATATTAATTAATACTAGAAATTATCCGCTCATAGCGGAAATATAATCTTGTGATTTAATCTAATAATACAGTAAGACCCCGTTTAACGCGGGGCTTATGTTCCAAAGAAACCAAGCGCTAAACGAAACAGCGTTAAACGAGGTCATTTTAACACGTAAATAATGGAAATAGGTGAAACGGGATAATGAATAAAAAATACACATACCTTTTTTTATTTTGTTATATGTATTATTACTAATGTATTACATTGATTACAGACATTTTTATTGCTAATATCGATTTGTATTCATAAATCATTCGTGAAAATCAAAAATATTCAAGTAAACAATTTAGGATGGTTCTTCCTCATCACAAATAAATTTTCTTTCTTTGTTGTTTCGTTAAGAATCATCTAACGAAAAATCGTTTGCCATTTCCTCTTTCATTCAGCTAGCAACTGTCGATAGTAAGACTCCATGACACTTCGTCTTGCCTTTGAACATCTATTAAAATTTGCATCATTTTTTGTATAAACTGATCCATAATTTCCGTAATAGTGGCTAAACTTTAACTGCAGAATAATGTAGATGAATGATCATAAATGTGAACTGTGACCGTAGCAGACTTTCATATGTACTGCACTGAACTGGTATAAAACGCATTGCGAGACGGCATGGGAGTATCAAGCCAACAAATTAGTGTGATTTCGGGATTTATGTGAGTATAACGGTTTGAAAAACCGTGCCAAAGTGAATCAATACAAAATATAAAATTCGAAAAAACCGCGTTATATTGTAACAGCATTAAGCGGGGTCTTACTATACTGTATATAACGACTACAGATTAGTTGAGACAGATAGGACACTCTCATAGACTCTATTGTATACAAGAAACGAACGAAGCGCCTGTATGGAGAGTACTTGAAATGAACTCAACTATTAATAAAAATGATATTTTAATCTATTGAAAGTTTTAATTATAAAAGTTTTTTGTAATAAAACTGCCATAAGATTCGTGCAAACAATAATAACCGACCTTCCACTAACTACTACAAAAATAAAATGAGTAACGCCAGGTACTGCCAATAGTGGCAGCACCTTCGAACAAGCGAAGTGTCCCATCTGTATCAACTAATCTGTGTTATGAATAGAACTACAGTATTCTATTTCATTTCAAAGTAATTGTTTTTTTTCCAACAATTTTCTGATGATAACAAAAACACTTCCGAACTCGTGTAGAGAATCTTAAAATGACATCCATTATTACGTTACATGTGATAACAACAAAAACACTTCCGAACTCGTGTAGAGAATCTTAAAATGACATCCATTATTACGTTACAACGCCATCTGCGAATTCTGTCTTTTTAGAAAACTACAATTTCAACTTCAACTTATATTCTTTAATTTTTAAGTTATTAATAACAACAAATAATTTGGGCTGTCGTAGACATCCAAAAATTAGACTTTTCTAAATAAAACCCTATTTATAGAAATCGGTACAGTAGTTCTACCGAAAAAATGACATCCAGCCATGTTTGACTATTAATAATATAATTCATCAAACAAAATTTTATTTGACATTCTGTAAACTTTATTTTCTTGACATTTAAAAATTATTATAATCAAACATTTCGATTAAAAATTTTATTCATATTTTCGTTATAAATTAAATCAATTTTTTGCGCTTAATTTTAATTTGTTTAACTGTGTTAATAAAAATAAATAAATAAATACAGTAAATCCGAAAACAATTTTTAAAATTTAATTTGTATTTCCATTAAAATTCTCTTTACATAAACATGAATAAATGAAAAATTGATTTTATAGCAATAAAAATAAATTACTTTGAAAAAAATATTGTATAGAAAATTAATTAATGCGCTAAATCTTCAGAGAAAACGTTCATCTGTTTGAATATTGTAAATATTTCAAATGACGTCTTTGAGTGGAATTATTATTGCTATAAAGCAGTGATTTACAATCTTTTTTTTGGTCATTCTTCACCTAAAATCTAAAAGCATCTCTAAAATCCTGATGCCCCCTGTGACATATAATTTTTATTATTCAAAAAATGACTGCTTATTTTCAATGGAGGAAGCCTAAAAGTCCATTAACTTGGTTTAAACAAGCTTCCAAAAGGAAGCCTAAAAGGCCATTAACTTGGGTCTAAACAAACTTCCAAAGAACATGCCATCTATGAAAGAGAAAAATAAAAGAATGTTGTAGTTGAAATACTGAGGAAGACATCACCAAGAAATTGTTAAATAATAATAATAATATGAAGTTATGTGAAAAAACTGCAAATAAAGTTTCAAAACCGCCATGAACATTCTAATTTTAATTTAAAATAATATGAAGTTATATGAAAAAACTGCAAATAAAGTTTCAAAACCGCCATGAACATTCTAATTTTAATTTAAAAATGTGTATGTCACAGTACATATTTATATACTGTATACGGGACCCCTAGAACCATAAGAAATGCAAAAAATTCACTGTTAATAACTCATTCTCGAACTGCCCCCTTAAAAATCAAATTTCTCCCCTGTGGGGCATGCGACCCACCTTGGAAACCATTGCTATAGAGTTGTTTTTGTCGTTAATGGAAAAAATACTGTACAGGCCGAAATTGGAAAAAATATTGTACAAGTGAATATTGGAAAAAATTCTGTACAGGCCAATATTAGAAAAAATTCTGTACAGTCCAATATTAGAAAAAATTCTGTACAGGCCAATATTGGAAAAAATTCTGTATAGGCCAATATTAGAAAAAATACTTTGCAGGCCAAATATTTGGAAAAAAAGACATCAAATAGAACTTTAAATGAATTTATAGTAGGACAAAATTTATAGCTTACTGTATGTACAGTAGACATTTTAGTTATTGATAAGAAACTATTATTTACTATATCGCTGCCATAAAATTTAGGCATAAATGATAGATAGAGAATAAAATATTATTTATTTGATACGAATGTTTTCTATCGTGAAATTTTCAATTTTTTATTTCATTCTAAATAAGATATATTTTTAGGTATTTTTAGCTAGATCGTATCGGAAACAGGAAAAAGCGAAAACCAATATTTAATATGTTCGAAACTAAACTAATATCAAAATTGTCCACAATAAAAGAAGAAAAATGATCTCGACCGAGATAAGAAAACGTAATATGTGCCGAAAGAATGAACTCTCATAAAAACATCCAATAAATAAAAATAAAATGAAAAATGCAATATTTTTGATGATAATCTCAGAAATTCATAAGGATTTAAAGTAAACTTGAATATGATTCAAATAAAAAGTATTGTATTTGTTATCCAAAATCAAATTTAAAATAAAAAATGTATAACTTCATCTTTTTTATACTTTTAATAAAATATTTCATTTTAACACATACTATCTAAAGCCCACTACGTATACAAAATTTAAACTCGATATTTTTTCTCTGATAAATGTACAGATCCAATCAGGATACAGTAATATCTAAGTTTATAGACGGACTTTAACATGCAACAGTTCAATTGGCTTTTTAAAATTTATTCATAGTAAAAACAACAAGAGAAAAATGGGCGTATAAAATGTATAATATTGTACTGTAATGCTAATTGAAAAAGTTAATTGAATCAAATGTAATTCCTTGTATGAAACTTCGTATTAAATCGGATATTTTTCATTATCGTTAATGGTTACTAATTACTATTTAAGCCTACAAAAATTTTAAATAAATTGGATAAGAGGACATTATTGAACAAAATTTTTAATCGAAAATTTGAGTGTATTTTGATATTTTTATAGAAAGTCATCTCTGCTTTTATCTTTAGTTTCCATTCTGCAGCTCAGTTCACTACACAAGTAAGTAAACACTGTTCTTGATACTCGTAGATTTGAAATATAATCTTCATCCAGCCATTGTCCATTTATGAACTTTTTAGCCCATTCAGAAGATTTTGATAATAACTTTATCCAAAATATTTATTAAAATTTAATTTATATTTCATAAATAAAAATGTCTCACATTATTTTCATCTCTAGGTCTTAACTCTTGTAAAACTCTACGAGTTCTAGGACTTGCCATATTTTAGTTAATTATTATATTCTTCTTTTTCAAACAAAATCTATTTAAAAAATAAATTTAAATTATAATTTCCTTAATGATTTTAAGTTAAAATATTTAGAATGTATTAATTTAATTTTATTTAATAAAAAAAAAAATTTTTTAATAGTTAAAATATTTAGAATGTATTTTATTTAAATTATAAAATAATGCAAACAAATTTCCTTACTTTTAAAATTATAGTATAATTTAATAAATTTCTTAAAAATAATTAATATATTCTGACTTTCTTCCATGGATTTCAAAATATCATAAAATGAAATATGTATTTTACTTAAAATTTCAGACAAAATGAATATTCTTTTTTCTAAACAAAATATAGATCAAATAATATTTTATAAACAATTATATATTTCAAGTATTACAACATTATAATCATTAATTAATCATCATATGGTATACAGATTAAAATTAAAAAAAAAAAAACTGTAAATAATATTAATTTAGCAAGTTAGTCTACCATATTATTAATCAATTTTAAGATTATAAGCATTCAGACAGTCTTTATCGTATTTTGAGAAACAACAATATATATTTTTTTTAATTTTATTATGAATTGAAGAAAATATTTTTAGGATTTTAGTAAATTAAGGAGTGTTTCTAAAAGTAATTAGCCAAGCCATTAGTTACTAGGAAGAAGGAAATATGTCTTCAGAAGCATAACATTGATGTACTGTAACACCATAGTTCATAAACTCTATTATCAACGATTATGTAGTAATGCACACTCTGGATCAGAGTTGAAAAAATTTTATATGACCACAAGGAGTTGTTAGTGGCCACACTGATTTCTTCTTCAGTATGATAAGTCACCGATGACATCGTGAGGAATTGTTTTAATATACATTTGCATGTTAAAACAATTCCTCAATCTTTTGAATAATGTATGAATGCTGACAATTCCGTGACGAATCTAAAATGACTCTTATAAGATTCGGTGACATGATTGAATTAACTTAAATGTGATAAAAGTTTATTTTTTATGGTACAGTATATGAAAATAAGAATTTTTTTATTCAATCATTCTATTTTTATTGAAATAATAATAGTATCCTTTAATAAATAATATTTACTGATTTGGATGAGTAAAAGAATGATCAGTTTATTATCACAATATTTTATCAATGACTTCTCTTAATTTATTAAAAAAAATAGTTCTTTATACGCAATAAATAGGATTTGAATAGAAATATTCACCAATTCTATGAACTCTGTTTCCCAGTTAACCATGGAAATTTTTCATGTGGTAACATTAAAATCCTATTGAAAATTTACTTTGAATGACAAAAATATTAACTCAACTTCATGCTGTTCCAACAATATTTAATATTCCAAATCCATCTAAATTATCAGCCATTATGTAAGTAAAAATATTGTCAGAATGTTTTAATTGGAAAATTAAATGTCAGTCACTCAGTTATATGATAAATATATATTTATTACAGTAAATAGAAATAACAATGTTGAATCAGCATCAAAGCACAGAAGAATAGAGGAGGTGCAAAATAATGAGAATCCAAATTTTCCAGTTGAAAACATTAACAATGCCACTCTTTCATCAAGTGCTAGAACATACTATGGAATCATTGCCATCATTTGAGGATAAAAGAAACTCAAACTAATTTGAGTTTATCTTCATCCTCTCCAAGAGAAATGAAGATAAGGAAAAGAATACATTATCTAAGTGCAAAAATAAACTCTAAAAGTAAAGCAAATAATCTAGCAAAAATCACATATTAGAAATAAGAATTTTAGCATCAGTGACATCACATCATTGATGTTAAAAACAACAAGAACTGATTTACCAGCATATTTATCAGAAGAAACACTTAAGATTTTTTGCTTCATAAATAAAGTTATTTTTATTTATAAACCATAGAGTTAAGATACTAAAAAATAAAAGCTGTGATTCTTGGGAGTATTTGCCTTCATAGTCCCCAAGCCTACCACTTTCTATCGAGGAATTTTACCTTCCCTCACAAAGCAATTCTATCATGATGGATGAAGTCCTGCACAAATAATGCTCCAGATATTTACATGCAAGTGATCAAATCGCTAGAATTGAAAGTTGACACCACGAGTGAGATAGATAGGTTGTGTGATATGCATTGACTAAATTTCGCTTAAACCATCACTGATGTATGATTGAAAATCAAAGTGATAGATTTCGAGAATTAGGAAATAACAGATTTCTGAATGGCTGGTTCGAAGGATTATCACAAATTGGAAACAACCACATTTCTTTTTTTTTTGTGCAGGCTTGGTGGCAAAATTTTGATTGTCCCTTTCCACTCAAATAGATTACTAAGGGAATGCTATCTTGGATGATATTATGAAGTGCGGAATGAGCGGAGGAAATATCATGCCCACATATATACCTTATTACTGAATCTGGAAGCAAGTTGTCAATCTTTTAATGGTCCCTCGAGTAGTGGAAAGAACTGCCGATCCGCCTTTATCAGATAATTTGAGAAGCGATGCACTAAAGTATATTTTATTATTATTTTTTCAAATATAAATAACAGAAATTACAATTTCAGTAGCTTAAATTTGTAACGTGAGCAATAATTTAAAAAATTATTGTTTTCAATTATACAGTTTTTCTTGTCATTAATTTAATTTTAATAAAAAATTAAATTAGAATAATCATTTGAATTATTTCGAATGATTAATCAATATAACAATATTAATGAGATTTTATTTTAAACTTCCTATTCATGAATTTATTTTATTATTCTCTTAAACATTACTTATCATTTTTTAAATTTAAAAGTCATTAAAATTTAATATATTCACAAATGAGTCGCATAATTTACGGAAGAAAATTAACATTAATTAAGCATTAAAGAAGATATTAACGCAAATAAAGTTGCTAGATGAATACATGCTTTTTTATACAAAATTAATTATTATGTAGTACTCTAGTATAATAGAATAAGTCAACTTAAGGAAATAATCTATTTATAACCTTATTAATATAAATTTGATTGAAAATAATTAATTTATTTTTAATAAATAAATTCCATGCTTCCTAATAATTGTTTTAAAAAAATTATCTGCAATTTTATGTATATGTATATATGTGTGGCATAATTAAATGAAATATAACCTCCATTTTACCTATTAATTTTATTTGTATTTTTTGTTTTCGGCTGGCAACATGAGTTGATAGCTGCCATGTTTTATTTTCTTTGAATTTGTTATTAATATCGGTTAATCAGTAGATGTGGGAAGACGACGATGTCATCACACACACATGTAAATACAATAATGTTAGCATCAAAGTTAACGTTAATATTAAGTAACGTGATAACTAAAATAATCTTTTAAATGAGAAATCTTTCATCTGTTATAAATATTCGCAGTTTCAAATTTTAATTTCGAAAGCCATTCATCACAGTTTTTATTGGGAGCATAGCTGGGATCATCTAAACTTTGAATAGTCTGCGATGTTCACAGTATAAATAATTACATAAAATCATTATTATAAAATAATGTCTAAAATTTTTTTAAAATGATTATAATAATAATCACGTGGAACAAATAAATTCAATAATGGTAGCGTTTAACAATAGGTGTTATATAATGATCGTTCGGAAACTGTCATCATTATGTAACACTTGTTGTAAAACACTCAAAATTATTATAAGAGATATACATCTTATAATGATGATCGTTCGGAAACGGTCATCATTATGTAACACTTGTTGTAAAACACTCAAAATTATTATAAGAGATATACATCTAGAATAAAAACAAATAATCCTTCAAAATTTGAATTATTTGCAATATTTGGTGCTTGAGATATTTTGACGAAAGTGAACAGAATAATATTTGTATAAACACTTGGCTTAAATATATAAAGAGTAAATAATTAACAATTGAAAAATTTTCATGAATTATATATAGAAAAACAAGATTGCGCGTAGGATGTAGTCTAATATAGATAAATTATTTTTGGTGTAAAATATTTGCAAGAAACACAATCTTCTTTCAGTTTGTTCTAAATGAAAGAGAATTTACTGATAAGTGAGAGTTCGCCGTTTCATTGTTCTATTTAAAAGAATAAAAATTATATAAATTATAATACAGTATTTGAAAACCGCCGTTTCATTGTTCTATTTAAAAGAATAAAAATTATATAAATTATAATATAGTATTTCGAATTTTAGTATGTTTACACAACATATTTCTTCCTCTCTTTGATTTTAATCTTATATTTCTGTAACGAAGATATTTTTATTTTTCATCTGAATTCACTTAACTCATTACTAGAAACAGTTTTTTAATCAAGCTTCAAAAGATTATCGAAAACTCAGGAGAATTCATAAATTGAAAAGAAGTGTAATAACTATCAAAATCATTTTTTCAATAATCTTTAATAGAACAGAATATCTTTGATATAGTAGAATTTTCTATTTGAATTCTCATCGAAAATATCATGACATTCACATGCTCAGCATATTTAAGCATTTACCATTTGTTCTAAATACAATATTTCAGAAATCTCACTGAAAATGAATAACGAAGTATATAAATATTCTGGAAAGAAAAATATCTGACATAAGTTCTTTTAAAGTATCTTGATTAAAAAATTTAAATAATTTTTTTTAACAAGATTGAATCCAACGAACTGAAGCAATAGAAGAAAGAACTTTAATTCTTACATAAAAACTGTATATAATATTAAAAATATGGTATAAATAATCTCATATGCCATAGTTATAGCATAAGTTGATCTATTTTAGTGAGCACAACAGCCATCATAACAATCTGACATCTGACCTAAGAGCAAAACTCCTAGCTTTAACATAGTATAATCAAGCATAGTTAGACTCACATGCAACATCCTTTTTTAATTAAACTTTGTAAATATTAATTAATTAATTATTTTTTATATATAAAGAAAGTAAAACTGGCTTTAGATTATTTGTAACCATAACAAGCACATAAAATCTTTAGTTTATAAATATGTTATATAGAAAGTAACAAAATGGCATTAAATATCGTTAAATCTTATTAATTGCATTATCAATATTGCAGCTCAATGTAGAGCATAACCAAACCTGATTTAGCATAAAACCAGTCTTGTATAGTTTAAACCATTCTAATATAGAAACACTATCTGATCTAGCGTACGGTGGTTTTCGTATCCATTCTAATGGACACGAAAACCACCATAATAATCTGACCAAATGTAGCAAAATTTCTGGCATTAGCATAATATAAACTATAACCGAACATGATGTGGTATAAATAATTTCATATGCCATAGTTATAGCATAAGTTGATCTATTTTAGTGGGCACAACAGCCATCATAACAATCTGACATATGACCTAAGAGCAAAACGCCTAGCTTTAACACAGTATAATCAAGCATAGTTAGACTCACATGCAACATCCTTTTTTAATAAGTACAAGAGCCATTATAATAATGTGAAAGAGTTATAATAATATGACTTTAACATAGCATAAAATATAATCAAACTTAATGTGATATAAATAGTCTCATATGTCAAAATTCTAGCATAGGTTAATCTACTTTAGTGAGGAAAAGAGCCACCATAATAAATATGACCATACAGCAAAATTCCAGGCTTTAGCATTGTAGAAAATATAACCAAACATGATGTGTATAATTAGTCTCATATGCCATAATTGTAGCATAAATTCGTCTTTTCTAATGAGCACAAGAGTCATCATAATGTGAAAGATTTATGATAATTTTATATAAATTTCTGGTTTTAACATAGCATAAAATATAACCAAACATGAATTGATATAGTCTCATATGTCAAAATTGGTTAATCTACTTTAGTAAAGACAAGAACCACCATAATAATCTGACCTAACAGCAAAATGTCTGGCCTACTATACTAAATATAGTAGAAAATATAACCAAACATGATATGGTATAATTAGTATCATATGCCATAATTGTAGCATAAGTTAATCTTTTCTAATGAGCCTAGAACCATCATGATAATGTAGAAGATTTATAATAATCTGGCATAACATAGCAAAATGGCTGGTTTTAACTCAGCATAAACTGTAACCAAACATGATATGGTATTACTAGTCTCATATGCCATAATTCAATTTTACTTAGAAGCGTGAACGATGATGATATATTATAATTTACCTGATAGAACTTAATCCCGTAGATTGAGAACAGTTAAATGTGCAATGAACTAACTCTCCACTAGCGATATATAAATGTTTTGCAACATAATAACTAAAACAGATTCGCCTTAGACTATTTTCGAGAATATTTTCCTTTTATTCTTTTGCATTTTTTTTTTTAGAAATTTAAAAGATGCAATTAAACTTTTAAACAGTCCTCAAAATTTATATTCGAAGCCGAGTGAGAAAAATAGGAGAAGGAATTTTGTGAAAAACACGTAGTTTTGTAAGTGCCATCGACGTGTTTTAGACTAGAATGATTAAATTTTAAGCATTAAGTGAATCATTTCGCATTTTTATTTCTACTCAAATGGTAATTATTGCACCTCCCTAATTTAATTTTCTGACGGGAATTACTTTTTCCTCTATTTAAATTGAAATAACATCGTTTCTTAGAATGTTGATTTAAATTAAATTAAACGCGTTTGCCCTCAAAAAAAAAAAAAAAAAACTTCCTTGGTGCTCTCCTCTGAGTGGAAAGGGGCCCAACTATAGCTTTGACTTTTCCTAAAAAAAAAAAAAAAAAACTGTCAAAATGGCCCACGAAAATATCCGTCCACTCAGAGTTTTTAAAATGATAAAAAAGAAAGAAAATTTAAATATAATTAATTATTTATTTATTTTTTAAAAAATGTCTTCGTTTAAATCGATAATATAAATTTAAATTAATCAATCGATGACGTCATACATTAAAAAAAAATTTAATAACGTCGATATTTATTGTACGCCATAAGTTTTCCAATGTGTGGAATATAAATTTGAATTGACCAATTAGCGTCGACTGTTAGCGAACCCTCTATCGGAATTTATTATCGGTTATAAAAATTGCAGGAAAAAAATTATTAAAAATGGTGCGGGATATAAAAACGATCCAGAAGAGAAAATTTATTATTCGCGTATAATCGTTAAGCGCTTTAAATATCAGTAGGACCTAAGACGATAGACACTTTGACGAATAGTATTATCCGGATTTTTCAGACCCCGCCGGTGTATGATATACAACATGAAAATTCTATAAATTTCTCGTTGCTAGTATTGAAAATCCATATCGGAGATATTTGATATAACAGTTTACTCCAAGTTATTGACATGGACAAACCCATATATCGAATATGTTTCGATGTTTCTCCTAAACCCCAAACCGCTCACCTCGAATGGCATGAGAAAGTGATGGCGGTTGTCTCTATGGCAACGCATTCTCCGAATGCACGATAATACCCCCCCTCTCGGTTCGGTCACATGACAACTCAACCTGTTACTATAGAAAACCGAATGAATTTTACAGTAGCTGGAAAAAGAATTTTTTTTTTTTCTTACCTTGGGAAGTTTTCCCAGGAAACTCACTCGATTAATGTCAAATTTACATATCGAATTAAATTTTTAGAAGAACGTAAAAATTATTATCGCTGGGATTTAAAAGGGAATGGTAATCATCCGAGATGAACAAACTTTCGTAGCAGATTATGTCAGAAAGAGAACATTAAGCAGCATCTAGTTATTCGATCTGGAAAACATCTGCATGGTTAATTTGCCATCCTTCGAGAATTATGCCTAATGTACCTTTTTCTTTTATTTAATTTTTGTGAAGTTTTATGCACAGAACGTGAGAATCTCGTCTTGCCAGAGACGGATAAAATGAGAATTCTTCGATGTTCGTCTCTTTTAATTTATAGAAGCTGCATAATCTACTTGATCTCTCTTAAATATTCTTCGCCATATCGGCGAACTAATTATTTTTCTTTTTTCAATATCGGATAAGATATGTAAAATGATAACTGAGGCATCAAAGAATAGAATATCTAAATATATCCGATTCAAACTAGATATGAAAAGTATTCTTTGAGCTATTATAAAAATGGATATCTAAATAAAAAACGAAGTAAAAATGGAGGGATTTAAATGATGTTTAAGAACTAAAAATGGTTTTGTGAAATAGATTAAATGCTATTATAGAAATAAAAATGGTTTTGAGAAATAGATTAATTCTATTATAGAACTAAAAATGCTTTCTTGAAACAGATGAAATGCGGTTATAGAACCAAAAATGCTCTTCTGAAACAGATTAAATGCTATTATAGAACTAAAAATGCTTTCTTGAAACATTAAATGCTATTATAGAACTAAAAATGCTTTTTGAGACATTAAATGCTATTATAGAACTAAAAATGCTTTTTTAAAACATTAAATGCTATTATAGAACTAAAAATGCTTTTTTGAGACATTAAATGCTATTATAGAACTAAAAATGCTTTTTTGAGACATTAAATGCTATTATAGAACTAAAAATGCTTTTTTGAGACATTAAATGCTATTATAGAACTAAAAATGCTTTTTTGAGACATTAAATGCTATTATAGAACTAAAAATGCTTTTTTGAGACATTAAATGCTATTATAGAACTAAAAATGCTTTTTTGAGACATTAAATGCTATTATAGAACTAAAAATGCTTTTTTGAGACATTAAATGCTATTATAGAACTAAAAATGCTTTTTTGAGACATTAAATGCTATTATAGAACTAAAAATGCTTTTTTGAGACATTAAATGCTATTATAGAACTAAAAATGCTTTTTTGAGACATTAAATGCTATTATAGAACTAAAAATGCTTTTTTGAGACATTAAATGCTATTATAGAACTAAAAATGCTTTTTTGAGACATTAAATGCTATTATAGAACTAAAAATGCTTTTTTGAGACATTAAATGCTATTATAGAACTAAAAATGCTTTTTTGAGACATTAAATGCTATTATAGAACTAAAAATGCTTTTTTGAGACATTAAATGCTATTATAGAACTAAAAATGCTTTTTTGAAACAGATGAAATGCTATTATAGAAGTAAAAATGGTTTTGCAAAACAGATGAAATGCTATTATAGAACTAAAAATGCTCTTTTGAAACATTCAATGCTATTATAACAATAACAATGATTTTGCGAAACAGATGAAATGCTATTATAGACAGATGAAATGCTATTATAGAACTAAAAATGCTTTTTTGAAACATTAAATGCTATTATAGAACTAAAAATGCTTTCTTGAAACAGATGAAATGCTATTATAGAACTAAAAATGCTCTTTTGAAACATTCAATGCTATTATAACAATAACAATGATTTTGCGAAACAGATGAAATGCTATTATAGAGTTAACAATGCTTTTTTTGAAACAAATTAAATGCTATTATAGAAGTAATAATGCTTTTTGAAACAGATTAAATACTAATAAAGAACTAACAACAAATATTTAAATAAAAAACGAAATAATAATGGAGGGGGAAAAATGAGATACCTAAAAATCGTGTTTTAAAAGTGCTTCTATAGTTCTAAAAAATGCTGTTATAAAATTGAGTTAACAATGCTTTTTTTGAAACAAATTAAATGCTATTATAGAAGTAATAATGCTTTTTGAAACAGATTAAATACTAGTATAGAACTAAGAATGATTTTGAGAAACAGATTACATACTAATAAAGAACTAACAACAAATATTTAAATAAAAAACGAAATAATAATGGAGGGGGAAAAATGAGATACCTAAAAATCGTGTTTTAAAAGTGCTTCTATAGTTCTAAAAAATGCTGTTATAAAATTAAAAAAAAAAAATTGGAATAAATGTTGTTTTAAAAAATAAAAATGCTGTTATAAAATTAATACTGTAATTGAAAATTAAACGCTGCTTTATAACTAAAAAATAATGCAGTTATAATATTAAAATCCGACAATTTAATGTTATTTCAGTTATAAAACTGCTGTTAAAAAATTGAAAACGTAAATTAAATGCTATTTCGGTACTAAAAATGCTATGATAAAATTAAAATCGGAAATTAAATGCTGCTTTATTACTAAAATTGTGTTATAAAATTGAAAATTAAATGCTGTTTTAAAAATAAAAAATGCTGCTATGAAATTAAAAACTGACTATTAGATTATTTTACAGATCTAATGATACTGTTATAAAACGAAAATTATATGCTATTATAGATTTAAAATTATTTTTTATTAAGTAGAAAAGTGATAATTAAATGCTATTATAAAACTGAACACTGAAAATTTGATCAACTGAAAATTAAACCATAAAAATGAAGTAAATTTCATAACTAAAATTGAATTTTTTTAAACGCTATTATAAAACTAAACACTGAAATTTGATCAACTATTGTTATATAACTAAAAATGCTATTATAAAATTAAAAACTAGCAATTAAATGCTGTTAAAAAACAAAATATGGAAGCCTTAACTGAAAAACTATACAAAACATGAAGTAAATTTGACAAATAAGATGGACACTTAAACGCTATTTTAAAACTTAAAACTGAAATTTGATTAACTACTTGTTATATAAGTAAAAATACTGTTGTAAACTTAAAAAACTAACATTTAAATGCTGTTATAGTACTGAAAATGGAGATCTAGTTGAAAACTAAGCAAAATTCAGTAAATGTGATAACTAAAGATGGATGTTTAAACGCTGTTATTAAACTAAAAACTGAAATTTGATCAACTACCATTATATAACTAAAAATGCTGCTATAAAATTAAAAATTAAATGCTATTATAGGACTAAAAATAAAATAAATAAAAAAGGAGTAAATTTGATAATTAAAGATGGATATTTGAATGCTATTACAAAACTAAACACTGAAATTTGATCAAATGCTGTTATATAACTAAAAATGCTGTTATAAAAGTAAAAACTGACAATTATATGCTATTACAGAACAAAAATATGGAGGCTTTAAGTGAAAACTAAATAAAAAACGTAAAAAATTTTAATAACTAAAAATGGATATTTAAATACTATTATAACTAACCACTGAAGTTTTAATTAAGTGCTGTTACCATGAATTTAATTGCCAGTTTTTGATTTTTTTTATCATTTTTTTAGATATAAAATTAAAAAAATGGCAATTAAATGTTGTTTTAGAACTAACAACATTACTAGCCATACAAACATCTTGCTGTTAACGTAATGATAAAACTTACATAAATTTTATAAGATTAAACACGATTCGTTTCTTGTTTCCTTTAAAAATACAGGTGCAAGAATTTAAGATTAAAAACAAAAATTTAGTTGCTTAATTTGCATTCTTTTTAATAACAGATTACGTGTAAAATATGACGATATGCATATATTTACGTTGAGATTTTTTTAATATTTTATGAATATGCCGGTCGGTTTCGTCACACATCAACGTGTGGTTTGCGAATAATATTTGCACGGGAGCAACAGCAACAACAACAACAACAAAATTTAGTAGAATTATCGAAGAGTGCAATTCAGTCTCACTCTTATTTTCTTTAGTTTAATTTTGTTTGAGTTATTTTTGAAAGTCTGTATATAAGACAAGAAGAAAGTTTAGCAAACACAAGCAAAAAAAAAAAAAAAAACTCTTGGTTTATGGAGATGTAGCTGAAAAGATAAATAAAAAAGGAGTAAATTTGATAATTAAAGATGGATATTTGAATGCTATTACAAAACTAAACACTGAAATTTGATCAAATGCTGTTATATAACTAAAAATGCTGTTATAAAAGTAAAAACTGACAATTATATGCTATTACAGAACAAAAATATGGAGGCTTTAAGTGAAAACTAAATAAAAAACGTAAAAAATTTTAATAACTAAAAATGGATATTTAAATACTATTATAACTAACCACTGAAGTTTTAATTAAGTGCTGTTACCATGAATTTAATTGCCAGTTTTTGATTTTTTTTATCATTTTTTAGATATAAAATTAAAAAAATGGCAATTAAATGTTGTTTTAGAACTAACAACATTACTAGCCATACAAACATCTTGCTGTTAATGTAATGATAAAACTTACATAAATTTTATAAGATTAAACACGATTCGTTTCTTGTTTCCTTTAAAAATACAGGTGCAAGAATTTAAGATTAAAAACAAAAATTTAGTTGCTTAATTTGCATTCTTTTTAATAACAGATTACGTGTAAAATATGACGATATGCATATATTTACGTTGAGATTTTTTTAATATTTTATGAATATGCCGGTCGGTTTCGTCACACATCAACGTGTGGTTTGCGAATAATATTTGCACGGGAGCAACAGCAACAACAACAACAACAAAATTTAGTAGAATTATCGAAGAGTGCAATTCAGTCTCACTCTTATTTTCTTTAGTTTAATTTTGTTTGAGTTATTTTTGAAAGTCTGTATATAAGACAAGAAGAAAGTTTAGCAAACACAAGCAAAAAAAAAAAAAAAAACTCTTGGTTTTTAATCTTGCTTGGGGTGAAATCAATCGAGATGCTGGTAGATTCTGAATTTTTTTTTTTCAATCGTTTTGTCTACCAGCAGGAAAAATTCAAATTTATATATATATATATATATTTATACAAAAAATTTGCTTTTGGTCCCTGCCAGTTTTTTAATCTGTCGTAGAATTTTTCGCGTATTTTTTATTTTTTGTTTTAAACATAAATATTTATTTTGAGCAATACCGTTAGATGAGTTTGTCGAAGGAAAAAAAAAATGCACTGTTATCCTTACACAAGGCGCGCTTTTTGTGTAAGGAAAAGAGGAAACGTGGGACGAAAACAAAGATGGTAAAAAATATTCCAAAAAAATCGAAAATATTGAGATATGGAACTCTTTAAACGGTCATCTCTGTCAGCAAACTAGTCTTAACGAGTCTCTATCACATACCATTGATCGTCGGACTAATGGAATGTGGCAGAGATGGTCTGCAAGTAGACCTGGCAGATGTCTGCTGTGTGTGGTGATGATGGAGCGAGAACGAAAGAGAATTTGCTCCTGCTGGCGATTCAGATGATTTTAAAAGCATTTTCTCTACTGTAGCATCCTCATTCCACTTCATAATAGTTCGATAACCCCTAGTATACATATATATTATAATTTATAGAGCGCTAAAAAATTTTTTTTTGCGTAAAATTAATGAACATGTTAAGAGAACGAATTTAAATTTTACTTTTACGCTTTAATATTTCTTCCGAAAACTTATTATATACAATAAAAGTCAATATTAATATAAATTTTTTTTGCGTAAAATTAATGAACACGTTAAGAGAACGAGTTTAAATTTTACTCTTACGCTTTAATATTTCTTCCGAAAACTTATTATATACAATAAAAGTCAATATTAATATTTAATAGGTGGGAAGGATGCTGTGTAGAGAAAAATATCTGCATTAGAGATGAATTTTAATGACCACTTATCATTCTAATCGTGCAGAAAATATTTTTATTTAGCACTCCATGCAAATATTTCTTTTTATTAATTTAATATCAATATTTGTTCTTTCTTTTTATTATTTTTATTTTTATTTTTCTACTTCTATATGCAAATATTTCTTTTTAATGATTTAATATCAATATTTGTTCTTTCTTTTTATTATTTTTATTTTTATTTTTCTACTTCTAAAAATCTGTTAGAAATATTTTATCTCACGTAATTCAGTAACAAGTCACAGTTTCCAAGTAAAGGAGATATTTTTTACTTTTTGTAAACTTCTGTTACCTGATCTCCAGAATAATGCCTGAAGATCTTTTAATATACTTAATGCGTTTTGTAAACTAAGATAATATTCTTTTTTTTTTTTTTGTTCCATTTTCTGTATTTTTCTATAGCAAGACTTAAGAAAACGGAAACTAGACATTTCTAAATGTATTTTCTACGCTAGAATGCAGAAAGTGCTCTTAGTCGTTAATGATTCTCTCTCTCTCTTTCCATCTTGACTATACAGAGAAAGATCATGTAAACAAAAGAAGCATCTTCCTGTCAAGATTGGCTTCATTCGATAAAAATGTATAATACAGAAAAAAAAAAAATTCAGAAAATTTGAAGTAGTTTTTCACCGTCATTTTTAACCAGGAATCATATTTTTCACGCGAAAAATACGGAGTGGAATAATTTCCGGACGGAATTAGAAAATCTTCCAGGACGCCAGCATGACGCTTCCATCAGTCAGAAAGGTGACGGGGCCAGACCAGAAACTGTCTAAGAGAATTGATGATGGGTAGGAAAGCCATTACAAAATAACAGGATGTTCAAAGAGTATCTTTCATTTTGGTTAGAGAATCAAGAAATAGAAAATTATTGTTAAAAATTTCATTATTTTTAGTTTTTCCTCTTCATCTTCCCCACATTTAACGCCGTGTGTTCACGCATGAAAACGTTTTTTTATTTTCTTTTTAAACTTAACGAAACTTCCATCCACGTTTATAGACAGCTTCCAGGTATATATATATATGTTTGCATTCTCTTGTACTCTTATGGAGAAACTCAGCACACGAGAGTATAATGTTAATCGGAAGAAATTTAAAAATTTATCTAGCAGATAATCTCATAAAAAAAATAAAAAATAAACGTATTAAATTATCGACCAGACAGCATTAGACTCGATAAAAAAATAAAAATAAAAAATTCTATTCATCCATCGCCATGTGCGCTCCCACATTCTGAGATAATTTTGCATTGTTACAAAATTCAATTTTATGCTTCTAAGTCTAAAATTTCTAAATTAAATAAAATTTCATTCGAATTAATTATGTTTATAGCAAAGAGTTTATTCTAGACTTTAAGAAAATTAAAAAAAAGTAAAAGATAAATCTCCCGAGAAAGTTTGTTATCTACTTATCTGCATTAAAGTGAAGGTGATTGAAGAAGACAATTACGTTCGATGCAAAACGTTGATGGAGAAATTTCTGCAAAAATTTAACTTGTTTTTTTACAGAAAAAAATATTAATATATACTTTCGACAATATAACAAAAAATTAAATTTTTTTCCTCTTAAAATTAATTTTTTTGAGTGTCTATAAAATCTTCGCAAATCATAAAATGAATACTTAAACGTTTCGACACCTTTTTTTTTGTTATTGTTGCTTCTGCTCCAAAATTTGCCATTAAAAAAAAAAAAAAATTATTCACTGGCTACTACATAATATTCCCTTAATTATTTCTCATGAAATTTAAATTTTTCCGAGCAAATTTTTGCTTGTTTCAAGTAACAATGCCCATTTTTAAAAAAATTAGATTAAGAAAACTTAATAAATTTTTAAGGATAAAAATTCTATAAATGGAAATCGAATTTAAATATTTAATAAAGCAGACTTAATTACAATGAGTTAAACGAGATTATTTATATTAATGGAAGTCGATAACAAATAAAAATTTTTCCTTAATTAAAAAAAAAAAAAAACAAAAATTAATTATTTATTAAGAACGTAAACAAAGGTTCACTGTAAATATTAACTATTTTTAATGATTAAATTATAAAAAAAAAACATCGGAAAATATACAAATATATATATATTTTTTATAATGTTTTAAACGGAATCTTTGATCGCAATTAATTTTTACAGTTTTGTAAATCGCTAAAATAGGCTGTTTATGCTGTTACAAGTAAACGAGATAATGCTAGAAACGTGTAAGGTTCTTCGCTTATTCTCTTGGGATTTATGAAAACAAATATCAAAAAATACGAGATTTAAATCTTTCGGCATTCTTTCTCATACGTATAAAAAAGGATTAAAAAAAAAAAGAGAAAACTGTAGCCATAAACGTAACGCAACATGCGAAAAAATTCTTTCAGAGCATCCAGTTACGTATCTGATAGTTTTATCGTGATTTTAAATATTTAATATTATTTTTTTTTTCGGTTTTTCTCATATTTAGATGGGATTTGAAAGGATATAAAAATCTTTCCATAAGATTGTCATAAATCAAAACTCTTGTGGAATTTATAACAAGACATATTTTTGATGTCGTGGCAATAGAAAAGCAACTGAAGTGGAACAAAATCGATTCTGTACATAACTTACTCGGATTGAGTGTAGTAAACAACGGATAATTCAATATTTCAGTTATATATATATATATATATATATATCAAATAATATCGTGTTAATGAGAATTTTAGATTATGGGCAAAATAATTTATGTTTTTGCAGCACATCTCTCATATATGAACGAAAACGATCTTGCTAGTTAAGCATTTGGATTGCTGACAGTCCCGATTGTAGTTATCAAGGAGAAGATGAAACTCTTCTTCTTGTTTTGTTTGAATGTGTAGCCTTTC
The DNA here is from genome assembly GCA_000484575.1 of Olivierus martensii. Lineage (NCBI taxonomy): Eukaryota > Metazoa > Arthropoda > Arachnida > Scorpiones > Buthidae > Olivierus > Olivierus martensii. Next base: position 72,611 of record AYEL01061835.1, read on the forward strand.
AGGACTAAAATATGATCTTCCATAGTTGGATTTTCTTGCACCGGAAGATGTTTTTACAAATCCATTGAAGGAGATACTAAGACGGGAAATCTTATGGGATGATCCTATTGGGGATGCACAATAGATCATAGTAATCGTATTGCTAGGACTGTTTAAAGCCCCCCTTTCCTGCAATACAGGAGTTGACCATATTGAAACGAACTTGCAGCTTAGACCAGTGATTCTCAATGTGGGCCATGATGACCATGCTATACTTCTAATGAGCTACATATAAAAAAAAAACTGAACTAACAGCAATTATAAAAGGGTGCCACAGAATTAAGTGAAACTCGAAAGGTGGGCCAAGAGGAAGAAAAGTTGTGAAATACTAGCATAAACTGCGATAAACTAAAATTGTTAGGTTAAAATGAAAAATATTTGTTTAACGTGGACCATGTATATTATGAGGATATCTTGTGGTTCAAGCAATTTGTTGATGCGACACCATGTTTATAATATGGAAATTATCTTCTAATAATAAATTTTTTAAAAAATTTGACATTAAAGTTAAGTAATTAAGCTGTGTAAAATGTATTTTTTATCATGAAAACCATTAATGTCTTTGAAATACATGTTTGCAAACACGAGCAAAAAACTGTATCTGTACGCGAACATAAATAACATATTGGCCTGTATTAGCTTTTAGGTAGAATGTGAGTTGTTCTAATTATTAAGAAGCCATAAACAAGAGTGCATTAGTGAACTAACACAAAAAATCCAATACGTTAATGAACGTTCATTCATATGTGAATTAGTGTTTTTTTCATGCTCCTAATGCATCTATAATGTATTTCGGCTATGCATTCGATTCTATGAATAAAACTTTTAGGCATATCCTGCACTTAATGCGACGTCGAATCTTTATAATGATTTACTTCACTCCTTTTACCGATATAGAAATGGAGGCACGTATACCAACAACGCTTCGTCTCCATTATACCTTATTAAATTCAAGGTTAATAGTCAATTTAAATTGTCTCTTTTCCACCGAAACATTCAAATTTATTATTTCAATTAACAATCATTTTATATTCATTTGCGGCTTACCTTGCAAAGTTTTCCCAGATGCGTGCTATAATTTATACAAAACTACACTCGAAACTGAATAATGCCGGCGCGACTTTTATATATAATGAATAAACGAGCGATTCCAATATTATTCTTCATTAATAAATTCTGAAGCTAGATTAAACAATATTTCCTCCAAATTATCTTATAAAATATTCCTGTAGGAAATTTTGTAATATTTATTTGTAATTTTTCCTCTTACTTTTGATAAATATCGAATTTCGGTGATATAAAACGGAAATTTTGGTTATGGTTTCTTATATGTAGGCCTGAGAGAGGTGAGATAATGCCAGGGCATTCGTAATTATGTGACTTCATCCTATTGAAATTTAAATAACTTTTTTTTTTTTTACATAAAACATTAAAGTCTTGTTGCCTTTCTGTGTCGGGAATCCAGGCAAATGGCGGCTATCTTGGCCTGCTTGTTTATGAATAAATAAAAACGTTTTAATTAAATCAAGCCAAAAATTATAGAAAATAATTATATTTTATATTCTATTGCTTTTTTATATCGGTGTTTATTCATAAAAAAAAACACGAATCGAGGAATTAAGCCCAGCACGAATCCTGCAAGATTCATATTGGACATAGCTTTTAAAGAAGTGTTTTCTACAATTTCTCAAGATGGATGCAGTTAGTAATGATTCTGTTTCATTGGAAAATTCTTCGACGTTATATTGCTTAATATACGAAACGTATGGATATCGGCACGTCATCGTCGTAATATAAATATTAATTATAGAATTAAGAGCTTGTAGGAAAATTGGTTGGTTGCATCTGGTCGATAACATCGAATAGAGAGCATCGTAAATTCCGGAGTAAACCGATAATGAAGAAGGAACGATACTGATAGTTGGGATATTTTATTGTACTTCTATGTCGTCGCCAAGATTTACGTTTGTATCTGACCCCATTAGCTAACGTATTGTAACGAAGCAGTCTCGCAACGATAATATTTCAACCAATAAGGACGTTCAGCCAGTTAAAACTGCTACCCAAAGTTCGGAAAGAGATTACCGCATTTTTAATATACTCTCGAACTCCATTTATATGCGTTTAAATTCTCCTCCCCCCAAAAAAATCGAGTTTACTTTTTTAAACCTATAAATAGTTACAAAAATAAAAAAAAATTCTGTCAGAAAGATCGAAACTACCAGGCAGACGGGGGATTGTACACCATTGACCTGTTAGTGGGAAGGACATCGGGGTGACAGTTGACATTCTGTTTAGTTGACAAGGCTGGCGATGCGTGTTGAGATTTGCACGTCTCCATCCCCGGCTACTATGGCAACGGGATCCATTCTGAGGCTGCGAGGGGAATTTAGAAAGAGAGAGAGTGAATGGTAACGAGGGTACTTGTGGCACTTGTTACTGTTTTCGTCTGTCTGGTAATATCACAATTCCTACAAACTACACGCCTAAAAATTTCCAGGTGCAAGTAATAATTTCACAAAATGAATTTTCTGACTACTGTTCTTCATTAAAATTTTTCTCTTTTAAAAATAAAGAATACAAAAATATAAATTCTACACTTTCACACACACAAAAACAAACTCGCAAATTGCAGGATTATACTACAAACTTCCTCTCTCGAATACTCGTAAATTCTGATTATTTTTACTAGAATTTTAATGATAACGAAGATGACTTTGAGAAGGAGAAGAGGAAGAAGATGTTAAATTAAAAATGAGTAATTTAAATTGTATAATATTTAATTAAACATTTCGTACGTAAGCAATTTAGATCCTAGAACGAAAAATGCCATCTGTTAAACAATTTAAACACTAAATCTGCTTAAATTATTTATTTCATGCTCTGATTTCTCTTAAGATAATTATTTTCAACTTCTGTTTATTTATTTAACCGTCTTTTCTACTTACCGTTGCCAAGATAATAACAATACTGGACATAAGAGAGAGTAAACAAAAGAAAACGAAATTCCATTAAAATTTTACCGAAAATTGTAAGAAAACAAAATATCAATTTAGTCATATCAGGAAAGAATAAAGAAAAATCTCCGAGTAGTTCTTCAGACAGTAGAAAAAATTTTCTTAATATGTTTACTGTGGGGTAAAACGGAACACTCTGCTGTTTAACAGGTTTGCATCTGATTTGTTTTTAATTTTTAGCGATTATTATTGGAACAGAAGCAGTAATTATGTTTATGAGAAGATTACTGCATAAGCAAAAGGGGAAGAAAAAAATTTGCATATTTAATAGTAAAATTAAAGAAATTATCCGTCATTAAGTGTGAACGGAACACGCTGCTGTTTAACAGGTTTACATCCGAATTATTTTTATTTTTAGCAATTATTACTGGCATAGAAGCAAAAATAATCTTCATGCGAAGATTACTGCATAAGCAAAAGGAGGAAGCAAAGAAAAATTGCATGTTTAATGATAAAAATCGTAATTTTTGTCGTTATTCGAGAATTCCATCATTAAATGTGACGCCATTTTCTCTCTCTCTTCTCTTTATATATATATATATAATTTTTTTCTTCTTCCTTCTCCTCTTTCTTGGATACTCACCAAGTTATTGCTTGTCCCATACAATACTTCTTGGAATTTCTAGAGTAATTAATTAAAAAGATGCTTTGACATTTCCGCTTTATTAATTTTAATTAATGGAACAACTTCTCACTTCTTTGTTGTCTTCAATATTTCATTTTACTGGCTTCCGGCAGAACAGATTCTATATATACTAGACGTCATTTCCTGCCTTGATGTACTCGATGAGTTGAAAATGCCTCTTAATCAAAGAGAACAGTTTTGAATACTTCTTTGTTTCATCTCCGAATATTATAATTAAGAATTATCATATTTTATTTTTAACACATCCGTCTACAGCATCCTCAATCTAGCTCTTGCTCTTCTTTTGTTATATCGAAGAGAAAATTTACATGATTCAGGTTACAATAAAAATTAATATTTTAGCGAGTTTAAGCACATTTTTCTGCTCGATTAAAAATGATGGGAAAGAGAGAGAAAGAGAGAGAGAGAGAGAGGAAAAATATTTTTTTTATTCCTTCGGAAATCTTTTTTTCGATATATTATTCACCATGAATAATACGTATAAACCGCAGTTCTGATGTGAATAATTTCTAAATTTTATCTTTTGCCCTGTCAATAATTTATTGTAGTCTGCAGTAACCAAATGATGGATTGATTCTAGTCAAGTATTATTCAAGGAGAAATTCTACTTTTCGTATTGAAAAACGATTCGGTTCCGTACTTATGATCGTGATTTATATGCTCGGAATTTAAAAAAAAAAATGAAAAAATATATATTGCAAGATAATTGTACACGAGTTGTACATATTTGGAAGGTTGTATTTTCCGAAAACACGCCAGAAAACATCACTCGCTCTGTGGAAAGAAACCGAAAAGAAGAAGAAGAAGAAAAAAGAAAAAAAAAATTTATTTTCCAACTGACGAAAAGAAAAATTGACAGGCCGATATAATAAAATGACTTGTCATAATTCCACATCATGTTCCTTTTAAAGTTGACACAAAAGTTACCGACATATCACGTGTTGGAGAGACGAGACATTTCGATAAATTAGCAATGAAGAAATTTGACATTGCAACGCGAGATGTCTCAGAAACTTATTATGCGAATTACAAGACTCACAGAGACATGAAAAGGAATTTTGGTGAGGTACAAAAATACCAACGGTTAACTTGAGATTATGGTTATTATCATTATTATCTTTATCATCCTTGTTATACATTTTTTTTCTTTTTTTTTTTCCTGATGAAGAAGTTACAAATATGGTAGGATTGGAGAAGTACTCTCATTGAACTTATGAGCAATGCACAATTTTCTTTTGTTTTCTTTTTTCTGCACAATTTATTTTTGGAAGCCTTAATAATCCTTGATGCTAACTGTGCGTATTATCTTATACCAGTAAGATTTTTATGCTTTCTTAATATTAATCACATTTAATCCATTCTTTTTATCGATTTTTGGCTTACTTTTTTTTGATTTCGACGATACGATGACCAAAATCTAAAATTATTTTTATTAATATCGTAGCTATATATATAGAATAGATAGATATACATATGAACTAACTTAAATCGTTCTTGGTCTTGGTAGGAACGACCCTCTTACTGATAATAATAGCCTTTGCTTCTATAGCCATGCCTAATTGACATCATTATATATCTTTGGTGGCATTCTTTGTAACTTTTGCCAACTTTTTCTCTTGCGAGTTTTCTCCGGAGAAAAGAAAGAGAGAACTTTTAATCATTTAAACAAATTCCATAAAAGGTTATCATCATCATCGATTTACATTAGGGCCTAATTGAAAAATTTCTGTTAAATAATTAAAATCTTGACGAAATTTGCAATTATTATTCTAGGGAGTGTTACATTGCGGAGTTTAAGATTCGGTTAATTAAAATTAGGAGAAGATTCCTGGTAATTACCACAAAAATTTACGTAAATTTGAATTAAATATTTTCTTCCTATGATATCTGCGAATCCGATTTTCGATCTTACCAATCTTAAACTCGTTTATGACTACGGGCTATCATTTAACTTGCTGTAATTGAAAGTTACATTCGAACATAAATGATTTCCAGTAAAGAGGTGGCAAAATGTCCGACAAATTCGATTGTTAATTAATTTCTCGTTCGTTACGTAATTCCTCAGACATATAAGGTAAATAACATCCCCAAGCTAAAACTATAACGAATGATGCTCGCTTTCTTTCTCCTTCATCTTCTTTTTTCTCTCTTCCTCAGAATGAAAGATGATGAGGATTTCTTTCGTGGATGATGATGAAGATGACGATGAACACGATGAAGGTTGACGGAACTATTTGCAAAATTTTTTATTATTATTTTGTTTTCTGTCTCTCACCCTGCTTTGTATTGGATCTGCTATTTTGTAGATCTATAAAACTTGGTTATTGTTTGGCGTATTTAAATTTATTTTTTTCGTTCGTTAAGAAACCCGACACTCGCACACAATATATATATATATATTTTTTTTTTGAAAATGAGTCATTCCCAGGACGGTTTTCGCTGCACTTCACACCTTGCATTCACGAATCGATAAGTGCCACGAAGGCCTCCCCCGGCTCTAATCGAACGTTGTGGAACTGCATACGTCCTGATAGTCTGTGAGTCGAGACTAATACCTTAGCTTCGTACAGATCTTTAGACATATCTCTTGTTTCGGTGACGTATCCCAGGTTGGCTGCTAAGTAGTATCTTTCGCTTCTTGGATAGTATCTTTCCAGACCAACGACAGAACCGTCAGCTTGATGGAAGCGATAGCCACCTTTCGATCCGCTGCCAGCTATTGATGGTGCACTCTGCCTTAAGGATATGATACGGGATGCCAGTTTAGTGATTTCCGCTTGATTTGCCGCGTTGAATACTGAGTAAGCCGGATGAACAGGAAGCCAGGGAAGAGCGTCGACATCTGTGAAGTTGGCCTGAGATGCTGCTGACCACTGCATCGGGCAGAGTTGACCACCTCGGAAAACCTACAAACGACATCTTTACGTTAACAAAAACATCAAAGAAAATTTTGCTAATATATGCTAAACATATACTAACTAAACTCAAAGAGACGTGGCTAAACTAACAGATAATTGGTTAATTGTTTAAATCACGAGTTAGCCACGCCTCTTCAATAATCATTGAACGAAGATTTGTTTACCTTTTGAGAAAATATATCAAATGAGTCTTCCAAACCGATTTCGTCTCCGTAAAATATCGAAACGGATCCTGGCAGCATCATTAGGAGGAAGATAGATCCTAACGTGTACTTCCTGTGAAGACGAGTGGCCAACCGTGACGTTTCCACACCTCCTATGTGCCATGTTATCCAAGGAAGTCTGGAGGATGTGGAGGATGACGTCCAAGACGCGATATTCGATACCTGTTCGGCTACTTCTAGAGTTCCGTTGACTTTAACGTTCAAACGAACGTCTAAGAGATCAAATATGGATAAGAAAGACGATACTAAAGACGGACTACGTTTCTCCATTGTCCTAATGAAACTTTCGGAAGTCATGAGAATGTGCTTATTGCTTCCGTTCCCGTAGCGATCCAAAGTCCATCTCCACTGCTCTAAAATGAATAGTAGTTCTTCGTCACTGTGCACATGAATCCGTTCCAGATGTTTGACGTAAAAACCGTCGACACCCTTGTTCAACCATAGTTCTAAAACTTCGAAAAATTCTTGCTGGACAGCTAAGTTCGACCAATTGAGATAAAGTTGGCTACCGAATGTCCTATGTGGTACCAGACGATCCATCTCTTCTGCAGTGTCCTCGGGATCGTAAGGAGGTTCTTCCTGAACGTATAAAAAAAATAAAGCAGATTTTAATAAAAATCCTGACGTATTTTAATTAAAATAAGTAAATAATTTCCGAATATTATCCGGAAACGCCCTCACTCGTTAATAAACGTAAAATAATGAATAAACCAATGAAACAGTCAGATTAAACGTTTAAATATTTCGACATCCAATCAATTTCGATGAAAAATTAATTGGGGAACGCCCTAAAGTGACAAAATTATTCATCGACCAATAAAGTATTTCTGAAATAGATTTTAAAAACGTTTTTAATCCAATAAACGCTAAAACATTAATAAGACAAGAACAAACTTTACGTTTATTGGTTAATTTTTTCTAACTACTAAAAGTTAACCAATAAATGGAAACATTGAAACAAAAAACCAACCTCAAATTAATCGATAACCAATTAGTAAACGAGTTTGATTAAATTTTTTATTTAATTACAACTCGTCGAGTATATATGGTCAAGAAAGAAAAAAAAAAAATGAAAACTAAGAATTATTCACGGATTGTTTCCAACTAATTGACACAATAAACACGGCCATAAAAACGAAATTTTCACCATATAGCAGGTGTTGCGAGGCAGAAAAATGTCACTTTGTAAGCGTTACGATCGTAAAAGGTAAAGCCCCGAAACAAGTTTTTCCCCCTTTTCTCTCTCTTAGGTTCTAAACGGATTTTAACTTTGGACTGCCATAAAAAAAAGTGGAAAAAGCAAAAAAAAAAAAAAATTGCTTTGCAACAAACGGCGCAATATCTGCAACCGACCTTTGATGAAACAACCAAAAGTCGAGCCACCAATATTAGGAATTCGAATTTAAAATTTAATCAAACTCTCTCCTGTAAGACATTTAGAAAATTTAGATCAAGAAGGAATTTTTTTCCTTTTTTCTTTTTACTCCTCCTCCACACTTTTATCTACGGCTCCTTCGATATAATATACGTGAGCAATTTTTAAATTTATATTATTCGCGAATATTCGTCTCAAAAAAATGTATTGAAAAAATAAATATAAAAAAATTTTAAACCTTAAATTCCGCTGAGGGAGGAAATAACGTCAGAAAATTGTTTGATTGGTCAAAAACAAGAGTTTTATTGTATGCACTCCTACATATCGACAGCTTGCTTAAGAGTTTTAATCCCGAAATTTTACTTTTTCCTCCCAATTTCCGTGTACAGTAGCAAAGCAGTAACACGGTGTTACAGTAGTTAATAAAATTTGAGTTAAACTAACAAAAAAATAGCGATAAGATTTAATAAAATTTATTTATAAACACGTACACTCGATAAATACGGAATGGCACACTTAACTGTGCTGCTCGTCGCGAAAATTCTACAAAAAGTTATTATTATTATTTTTCTGTAGAGAGAGCACTCTACTCTTAATGATGGCATTACATAAAATTTGGAATTTCTTACGAGAAAAATCGATTCAGATCCATTAAATTCTCATGTTTGGTATTTAACGACGCTTATTTGTTAAACATCCAGCGAAGGCGATTATGTTCGTGACTGTTATCGATTAAAAATATGCTCGTAATAGGAAAAATTTTTATTAGAATTAATGTCAGTCGATAAAAATAACAAAATAAGAATTCAAAATTGTTAGCACACGCTCTCCCTCTCTTTCTCTCTGCTCTCAGTCCCTCCATGAGCTATTGATTTCTAGTCTCTCACTTCATATTGATCAACAGAAACCACAGAGAAAATTGGGTTTCTTAAGAACACATTAAGAATTAGGGTATTATAATCCTTTATAGGAAGAAAACGAATATAAAAAAAAAAATGAATATTGCGATATCTTAACTGTTGTTCAATGAGCGAGCCTGTTCGAGACAAGCGATAGACAGAATCTTGATGGATGAAACCGTTTTGTTTAAAAGTCACGATTTAAAGAAGGCGACATTCTTGGCAGATCATGATGAATGGCCTACCTTGGAGAAGGGAAATTGAGAGCGTGAACCGGCAGGTTAACAAGAATAAACCATTTTCCTCTTCAGTTGTGTAACTACTTCAAAAATATGCAACGCATTCTAAATTTCGTTATCGTCGTTATATAATCCGGCTTTTGAACGACAACATTACATCGAAGCGTAATTTTTAACTTTTTGAAAACGTTCTACGTGACGCGTTGAGATTTTCTCCTTTCCTTTTAATTAACATTAAACAAAGTTACTAAAGCAAAACTAATTTGGTAATAATTATACGCTTAAAATGCGTCGTTTAATAAATTATCATATCGAGCTCTTCTTAAAAGTTATTGTTATTATTATTCTCTAGCAAATTAACCTAAATGGAATCTTTAATCATAATCGATTTTATGACAAGAATTATTATTATTTTTTTCCTCTTCTTCTACTTCTTATTTTTCCTGCGAGCAATTAAAGGTTATTTTAAAAAAAAAATCTAACGATGACGACGTTTCATAAAACTGCATGATTAATACTCGAGGATTATTCTCAAAAATAGAATTGGTAATTAACATCTGGATGACGAGATTAATGCGTAATCGGCTTTGGTGTCATGTTTGCTCTGTATAAGGTCGGGATTTGAGAGTTCGTTTTGTCTTCCTTTTATTTGTTTTTGATTTTTCAGTCCCCGATATTTATTCTGTAATTTTTCAGCGATCCTGCCATGCAATAAATTTTCGAAGTCTGATCAGTGAAAAGTCCCCTTCATTTTGTTTCTATTGCCTAGTATAAGGTTCGGCATTTGAGAGTTCATTTCGTTTTGTTTTTATCCGTTTCTGATTTTTTCGGTCCCCGATCTTTATTCAGTAAGTCTTCAGCTACCCTGTCGTGCAATAAATTTTCGAAGTCTGATGAGCGGAAAGTCCCCTTCATTCGGTTAAGGAAGAAGCCAGAAAAAAAAGGAAGCAAAATGCGGATAGATGGGTAAAATCAAGACAGATGGCCTAAGGGGCTTCAGACACTTTGGCTGACATTACATTATTAGGAAATTGAACACCAGCTGGTGGCAAAGGTGAAAAAAAAAAGAAGATTCTTACAATTAAACTGATCTGCTGAAGAATGATAAAGGAGTGTTAATACTTCAACGGGGCTCGGTTTTTTCCAAATCTTTAATTAAGTGTCTGTACTTAGCCCCTCAATTAAGACCTTTCTCGTGTTTTGATTTTGATAAGGTTAACATTCTCTAATCGCAGCAAACACACTAGAGAATATTTCGGCCGAAAATTATATTTATGGAATTATTAACGATTTGTTATCGGGATTATAAGAGAACTCTCCACTTATTTTAATCGAATTTGCATCGCACTTTTTTGGGTTTGTATAATTATCTTCGGATTTGCATACTTGTCCTTCACGTTGCTGGAAGGTTGCTGAAGAAGATAAATGATATCGCACCTAGTTTTCATTAGGTAATAATGCCTCACGTCATAATTTATGAGGAAACGAGCGACGTGCTTTTCTACATTATTATTATATTCCGAAGGAGAGACGTGAACGAAGGAAAAAATATGCAAGATGTTTTAATAATCTCGCTTTTTTCCGACCTTTAAATATTGATATATCTTCCAGATTATGTCGTTAATAATTAGGCGGGGATTAATTATTTAAAACGATTAAATTCTCGGTGGAAAAAAATATATTTATGCATGTATATGCATGCAAAATTTTACAGTGGGGAGTAAGTGGAATGTTATCATATTTTTCCTGTTTCTATACCGTAGTTCGATAGAAGAAGAAGAAAAGATTAAAAAAAGGAAAAAAATCAATCCAGGAAGAACACGGGTTAAGTTACAAATAGCAATTTTGATGGAGGAAAAATTTCTCAAAAATAAAAGAAAGGACTTCATTGGATGTACTCAGGAAATAACAGATCACGTATTTTCGGAAGGAACAACTAAAATTGGAAGTAAAATAACCAATATTCATTGAAAGATAATAAAACACACACAAAAAAACGATTTGTTATTCGTCAATTATAGTTTTTTTTCTTCTTATTCTCTCTTGAATCCATGAATATGTTTAAGTTCAAAAGTCGGGATGGATGGATGTTTTTGGTTATAGATATACAAACCCCACGAGTTCTTGTTTACTTATCATAAAATGGAATAAAAAAAAATGGAGACGTTCCCCGAGGGATAAATCTTATAAAATCGATGGAGAAAAAGGTCCCTGATGACGTCAAAGCTCGGTCAGAGGTGAAAACATCTGACAGTCGATGCTCAAGATTGATTTCTCTTCGTATGAAGAAAATATTGGAATTGATGAACCGAACGCATGGGAATTGAAAGAGGGTGGGAGAAACGATGGGAAAATGCTGTTCTCTTTGTGTTTTTATTCTATTCCAACTTTAACATTCCCTCACTTTATAGATGGACTTTTTCTTCTTCTTTTATTATTATTTTTTTTATCTATAAATTGTTTTCATTTCTTACTTTTGCGCTTAACAGAACTATAAATTTTCATTGCGGTTCGCACAGTAACCGAAAAATTGCGAATTAATTTGCGTTAGGAAGATTGCAAAGAGGATGAAAAATGTCTAATTTTGGAAGTTCGAACTTTTCTTTTTTAATAATAAAATCTCACTCGAGTTACGAAGATGCTGATGTAAAATATTGACGAAAATTTCTTAGATTTATAGACACGTTACGTTAAGAAAGAATAAATGTCTCCGTTGAAATGGCCTTCTTAAAAATTTGATAGGAATTTTTTTTTGCTAGAAATTAATTTTTTTCCTCCTATTTTCTATATAAGATTTTCTAGAAAACTGTCACATGTTTTTGATAGACTACCGAGAACGTCGCATCAAAAGGAAACGAATTAAAAATGTTTTCTTATAAAGAAAATTTTGAGTTAACTGCCGAAAATGTTTCTTTTCTTCACTCCACAGAAGATGCCAAATTGCTAATTTAAAAAAATAAAAAATGAAAGGAAGGGAAGATGAACATGCTTACCGATACATCTGTGACGTTGACGTAATAATTTTCGTATTGTCCAGGTCTGTTGAGTAGCCAATGAGCGGCCCAAGTGTGCTGATCGCTGGTGACAGTAGGATTAATGTCCAGCACTAACTTCATCCCTCGAGATCTCACTTCGGACAAGAAATGGTCGAAATCTTCCATCCGTCCTAGATGCGGATCAACATTTGAAAAGTCGATAATGTGTTCGTATTCCAACGGATAATCGAGAGCGCTAAAGATGGAATTGAGTCGTAGTACGCTAACGTTGAGCGATCGTACGTAATCGAGTCTCCAGACTAATCCTCTGAGATCACCGAAACCATCACCATCCGTGTCTTGAAAGGAAGCTGGGAATACTTCGTACATAACTGTCCCCTGCCACCACTGCCTTGGTGGACCGCAGTGACCCGAAGATGCCAACAACATGGCTACCACCACGCAAGCCAATAAAGACATGGATGACAGAAATGCCACAAGACATATTAAACGGATAGCTGGCCAATTCCAAGCTAAAAGTAGATCTGTTGGACATGTTGGACACTTGGACGGTTTAACAGAATGAACTGTTGGCGAATGTTTCTGCGATTCTTGTTCTTCTTCTTCGTCGTTTTTTGTTGTCGGGCAGATGTCAGGAGTCTCTAACAGATGAGTCGAACATTCCGATTCAGAAGTGCTCTCCTCTTCCGCTGCGCTTTTTAACTTTTTGTGATGGTTCCTTTTTTCTGGCGTATCTCTTTCTAGGAGAGGTTGCTTTTGTTCGCAGTGTGCGGCGGTGTTGCTGATGAATTTGGAGAATGGTTTATGCCCACTTATAGTTTCCACTGGCGGTACGTCGTTCGATGCATTCGTAGTTGTCCAAGTGGTTTCTGGCAGTTCTTCTAAACATATATCAGTCTGACTTATGCGCGAAAAAGCTATTTTTCTGTCTTTGCTACTGGAAGAAGCCATCTGTAAAAAGAAAAAAAATATATGCTGAAGAATAAACTATACGATTTAAAGTGATATATTATGCAGCTCACAGGATATCTGAATTAATGCATGCAGTATAAAGTCGACAGCTTCCTTTCACCTCGCATGCATGAATAACATTACAAGTTAATTAACCGTTTATCCTATGCGAAAGACATTTTTAACGAGGAGAAAGGAATTAGTTTCCAAATAATAGAAAGAAAGGGAAACTAGAATAACTCAGAATTAAGAAATAATACGGTTTAGCAGCAGCAGAGAGAGAGAGTTATGTGATCAAGCAAGTAAAACAAGGAGTACCTTAGGTTGATGGAACCATTCGTCGTGGTTAGTTCAGCTATACTTGTCAAGTAACTTTTAGTCTCCAGAGTATTCGACTCTCCAAATTACCTCTGCTTGCGATTCAAGCGCGATTTCTTTATGTTAAAGGGTTTGAACTGGATAGAACACGCCGAAAGCAATAAAACAAAAGATAAAAACTCTTAAAAGCGCACAGACGGTCTTTAAAGTAAAAATGGAAGTAAAATATTAAACAACGGGCAATTCCTCTTACCGATTAATTCAGAATGGATCATTTTTATGAATAATTTCTATCGTGTAATGGGTTATTACGTCCATGAATCGAAGATTGATAGCCGTTCTATCAGTAGCAAATCCCCCAATCGATCACTGCCTCAGACAACTTTTCTAATTTTAAAATGTAAAATCCTTCAAAATTATTAAAACGTAAACATTATTATTATTATTTTTTTTTAAGATTGATATTGCTAATTTTTAAAATATTTAACGATTGTGATTTTCGAAAGCATTCTGCTCTTTGAATATTCATAACCGTGTTTAATAAATTGGAAGAGTTCCAGATAAACTCTAATGTTTAAATAAGAGATCGGATCGCTCATCAGAAACAAAGTCGAAGAAGGCCAAACAGATTAAAAAAAAAGAGCTGAAGAACAAGAAGAAGTAGAAGAAGAGGAGAAATGTATATGAGAAACGTACTGTGTGAATCAAAGTGACATTTCTTATTGTCCCTCTACGCGGTCTTCTGACCAGGGGGTGGTCCTACATCTACAGATGCCAAGACGATTTAGGTTCAGATAGAGAACAATTAGTCTTCAAGCTGTTCATACATGGTTTGGCTGGCCTTATTCTTTATAGCTGACTGATGTTCTTTCGCTAAATGTTTTCTTTGATTAGATTACACCAAACTTAAATGAAGTTCTTTCGGCTTGTTTGAAAGACTATTAGATTTCCTTCCTCGTACGTAAAAAGAAGAAGAAGAAGAAGAAGAAGAAGGAAAAATTAAAGTCGTCGATTGGACTCGTCTGTAACGTTATTTATATACCAAACGTTAAATTTTTGATCCATTCGGAACGTGTAGAGGAAAAACAGAAAAACGTTACAGGTTTTCGTGAGAAACCACATTACCGACAACACTAATTTCGTGTCACGTGTTATCTAACCAATCACATAACTTTCGCATTACTCAATTTATTCGTGGTACGTGACAATTCGTGTAATGGAATCTAACAACTGGTCATCTTCGGTGCGATTCACGACACGTGCCTCATCATTACTCACTCGTGGCAACCGTTGATTGTCCGCACACGTTAGAAAAGCCATTGGGACATTAATATTTACACATTGCTATGCTGTTAAACGATGGAACATCAAGACATCACCATCTGAATAACCAATTCGTCTCTAACAACCCGCAAACCTTTTATGTTCTCCAAAAATTTTCGGCCGTGGAATTTTTCGAAAAGCGTAATTATCCGCATCAAGTTTAATCTTTGCTTCACAGTTAAGTTTGTTGGAAAGTAAACATTACTGGTTTTATGCCGTCACGCACACGAAAACGTAAAACCGTTTCTGCGACACGCGTGAAGAAAAGAAAATAAAAAAATAAAAAAATCCGCGCTTAACATAACTCGTTACGCTAAGAGTTCTGCCATCTTTAAAAGAAGTAATCCAGATTTATCACGGTCGAACAGAGAAATTTATAAATATTTAATGGAAATTAAATTGTCCTGTACGAGACTCGTTGAAGAATAAAGATTAATGATTAGAAAACTTTGATAAAAATGACAGAACTCCCTCTTCAAACTTTCAGTAATGCATGATTTATCTCTCGACTTGGAATCTTTCTTTTTTTTCTCTCGTTTAGTAAAACATCTCTGAATGAATTCTCTTCAATATTCAATCATAATCATTCACGTCGCCATTTGGATGCTACTTATTTATATTTGGGTCGCTGACTACAAGTCTGAGATCCTAAATCGTCTTCTGTATGCCGTATTACCTCTCTGTCTTCTATCATTCCGAACACAGATTTTTATCGACAGATTTAAATTCTTCCAATAGGCTTTTACTTTATTGAAGAAATCAAGAAAAGAATTTTATTAATCTATATTAAGCTTCAAATTTTCATTTTCTCCTCCCTTCAGACGGGAAGAGAGAAAAAAAAAGGATGCTGGGGATAAACATCTCGGAAGATGCTGGAGAAAGGATGCCGGAGATGAATAAGTCGGAGAGATGATTAAGTTTGATGCGGGCGAATTTATAAAGTTTTAAAAGAATATTTTACAGCATTTTTCGAAGAATCGGTTAACATAAACCACTAAATTTATTAAAATATAAAAATCTGCACGGATAATTTTAAAATTTTCTTCTTTATTTTTCCGAAACTATCGAAGAGGGGTAGAAGAAAAAAAAAAAAAAAGGGAATGTTTCCTGCGCACAAAAGAGAGTATTTATAGAAAATAAACAGTGAAAATTGTCTTCACGTCCTTTGGGAATTTTAGCATTTGCTTTCAATTCGCTTAACGCATCACATGATGGACAAAAGCATCACTTTTGACAGTTACCTCTTCTTGTGGAATCGTCAGAGCGTAAATATCATTTCGAGCGAGATTGTTCGCTTCGAAACTGACAAAAGTCGGGGGGGACGAGACACCTTTTAAGAGTCTATCTGGTTCGAAACAGCCGCCGAGTTTGTTATACGATAAGCTGTACAATGGATATTCCTCATTTCTATACCGTTTGAATGTAAACAAACACGATTCAAAGGGAAAATAATCCCGTACAGTAACACTCCAGATTCATCCGTACACGGATATACTTTGTACGGACGATAATAGCGAATTTTGCTATACAAACAAGCAAAAAAAAGTATATGCCGCCATGTTTATATGTTTATACATACACGAAAATGGTTTACAACCGATCTTAATTTTAGAGAATATTATAAATTTATAAATTATTAATTCAGTTAAATTATAAATTGTGATAAATACGAACACTATCCTTTAAAATTTAATCATCTAACTTACAAAAACGTTACAAGTTCTGCTCGAAATTATAAAGAAAAACTAAGAATGCATGAATATTAAATATATGTAAACAAATAGCACTTATATATTTATATATTACTAGCTTAGAACTTTGTTGTTTTCCTTTAAAACATTTTTAAAACGAAAAGAATTTATGTTATATTGATTGCGAAGAGAAGAATCTACTCTGAGGCATCAAAAACGTATTTATCATCAGATAACATCAACAAGTGTTTAAAATCGGCAAAAAATGGTGTTTTAAAAGATCTTTTAGCGGTATTAATGCACAATTTTTGTGTCGATTAAGGTTAAGACGAGAAATTTTTATCTTATCTATCTTTTAAAACCAAAAAATAAAATAAAAAACTTTTTCTTTAAAGCATCTTTGATGCATTTCCTGAACTGGAGGAGGAAGTTGCTCGAAAGTAACGTAATTTTTATTTAATTAAGAAGAAAATTTACAGTTATAACAAGCGGAAATATCCACAGAAAAAGACGTAATTAGAGCATAAAAATTTATATTAATTAATATTAAAAATGTACGCAGAAGTACGTTGTAAGTTAACTGGATGAATGGTTGCAGTGAAAAGACTGCTGAAGGAAACGTGTAGATTTTTGAATTAAAAAACACTTTTACAGATTCTCAATGACCAATTCCACGTAAATATATATAAAAGTAAAAAGTGTATAAAAGAACAATTTCCATTTAAAAAATGTTTTTTACGAAGTACAAAGAGAATCATCACGAGGATCGCTTACTTAATAGCATCGTTCTTTTACCGAATTCGTGATCTTGCACAAATATTTAGAAAAACATAATAGACATAAAAATATTTTACTCTTTTTTTTATATAAAACTCATTATAACAGTCTGGAAGAATTGTTGTTTATAGCTGACTTCAATTACTAGCAAAATATGGTTAGAGACT
Source organism: Olivierus martensii (assembly GCA_000484575.1). Classification (NCBI taxonomy): domain Eukaryota; kingdom Metazoa; phylum Arthropoda; class Arachnida; order Scorpiones; family Buthidae; genus Olivierus; species Olivierus martensii. The sequence goes on from AYEL01061835.1 coordinate 90,191, forward strand.
TCCACTAGTGGGAAGAAAAACGGAGGAAAATAATAGTAAAAAAAAAGAGAATATTGATGCTTCAGTTTCTTTTTAATGTTCTCTTAAAAGAAAGAAAAAATAACTGAACATTTTCTTCATTCTATCTGTTGTGAAATGAGATTTGAAGTGACGAACCTTTCTTTTAGCAATGGAAGACGTTCACTTAAAGTTCTTCAGCGACAATTGTAATAATGCACATAAAAAAGTTTTCCAGAGAAAAAAAATGAAGTTTTTTTCGCCATATTTTTTTGCTGTCTTCACTGTCAATGAATTTCAAACTGTATCTGTAAGTAACGTTAATTAGTTTTGTTGAAATCGTTGAAGGAAGATGTCTGCAAGAAACGGAAGATTTTTCGAAATAAAAAAAAAAAAAGAAAATTAAATGTTCTTTCTGGTGATTAATGAAAAGATATTAAAAATAATGGAAAAATTAAAATAGGTAACAACGTTTAATTGATCTATAAGACTTTTTTCGCTATTTAAGTTAAAAAAATTCGGCATTTTCACGATTAGGAACTCGTCCATTGCTCGAAGAAGAAGTAGAGTTAAATTTCTATTTATGGCGACCGTTCAGTTCCTCTTTTGGAGGAGAAGAAGAATAAACGATGCAAACAGTTAAAAAAAAGCGCTAAATGCAAAATGATACGGATGTTAATAGCGTTTTCAGAGCCAAGAAGAGCGCTAGAAAGTCTTCTTCGACCTTCTAAAGATTTATCTGTGGTCGCTGGTAAGTCTTTAGAGATAAACTAAAATTTACTGCATTTGATCCAAATGATTCGAGTTTCGAGAGGTGTGCTATCTTTAAAAATCCTTTCTTTCTAGTGATTTCCATAGATCTGTAGATCAAGAGTACTCTTTAACAACGAGAATTGACGAGGAAACACGTAAGTGATAAATGATACCATTCTAGACAGACACTAATGGTGTCAAGATCCGGCAAATGTTCTACCGTCTCCAAGGATTGTGGACTTTATACCACAAATCCTTGTTCAACAAACACCATTCAAACCATTTATCAACTTGTTTAAACAATCTGAAATTTAAAACCCGAAGAGTTACAGCATTTCTGAATCGCTCTCTCTCCCTGTTTCGATAGTTGGCAAAAAAAAGAAACGAAATCAGGGAATATCATCATCTAATTCCCATTTATCATCAAGTAATGATGATGGTCGGGGAATAAATTCGTGTCCTGTTTGTTTCCTTTTTTTTATATCAATGGTTTTTTTTTCCTTCTTTCTACCAGGCAAACTCGTTCGATAGCGTTAGAAAACAGGCAAGTTTTCTGAAGATTATAATGATAAATTTACTCCTTAACACATTTACTAAAACATGTTCGTCTGCACGGATAAAATGTGTCCAAATTCTGCCGAAATTTATCGCATTAGGAGCCGAGGATTCCACGTTGCAATCTCTTAAACGATTAATAATATCTTTAGCATTTTTACTAGCCTCATTGATAACGATATCACGAACGAGAAATTAGTTAAAATGGCTGACACGTAAAGAACTTCGCGCAGCGTTAAAACTTATTTTCTATATATAAAAATAATATAAAAGCTGCGTTTACAACACAAACTATTAGTTGAAAGAGTTATTCTGTATTCCATCCGCATTTTTGTCTTCAAGAGAGAGAGAGAGAGAATACTCGGTTTAGCAATCAATCATAAAAATTGAAGTCAGTCGAGATAAAAATTCTGTTGGAAAACATATAAAAATATAGATATATGTGGTCGAAAAATATACTAATTCTGTGGATAAACAGTAGAAAACAAGATTTTCTCTCGTTGTTTCGAGGACTTTTCTCAACAAAGGATTTTTGAACCTAAACAACTGCTTTTGTACTTACGAGACAATCGATTAGTTCAATTATAGAATTAAGTTAATGAAGCACCGAGCTGTTATTTCTGTGGTGTTGACTTTAAAGATTTGAAGAAGTAAATTAAACGCAGCTGCAAAAATATGGCAGATTTCGGATAGACAAATAATTACCGTTTCAATAAAGAATCTTGTTGTATAAAATTAGTTTCGTTGTTAGAAAATAATAACCGATAACTATCGATGTTTTAACTATCTGTGTTCACAAATGGTCTTAAAAGTTAGTGTGTGAGTGTGTTAGAATGAATTATGCAAGAAAAGGTATAATTGGACAGACAAACGTGGCAAATGAAATTCATGTTGTGTTTGCCATAAAAGACGTCTTCCAGCCAATTGTTCTTGCTGGACACCTCTGTGTTAGAATGATTGATTGCGGAACTTTAACAAGGCATACTAATTTAGGAAGCTTGTTTAGTAGGGTATACGAGAGTAGTGTTGTCGGACAATAACTACGAATATCTTTTTCACAGGCAAAAATCCAGTACTTTCGGTGTAATTTGCTAGACAAGTCTGAATAAATTTTTAACACGGGAGAAATCGAGTGTTTTCGCTTGTGATTTGTTGAACAATAAGTCTGAATATATTTTTTGCACACGAGAAATCGAGTATTTTAGGTATGATTTGTTAAGTCTGAATAAATTTTCAACACGGGAGAAATCGAGTGTTTTCGCTTGTGATTTGTTGGACAATAAGTCTGAATATATTTTTTGCACACGAGAAATCGAGTATTTTAGGTATGATTTGTTGGACAATATGTTCGAATATATATTTTTTTACACACGAGAAATCAAGTATTTTTGATGTAATTATTGGACAATAAGCTTGAATATATTTTTTAAACACGAGAAATCGAGTGTTTTCAATGTACTTTGCTGGAAAATAAGTCCGAATAAATTTTTTACATACGAAAAATCGAGTGTTTTCAATGTGATTTGTTAAACAATAAGTCTGAATGAATTTTTACACAAGGAGAAATCGAATATTTTCGGTCTAATTTGCTGGACAATAAGTCTGAATATATTTTTAAACACGAGAAATTGATTATTTTCGGTGTAATTTCCTAGACAATAAGTCTGAATAAATTTTTTACACACTAGAAATCGAGTGTTTTAGGTGTGATTTGTTAAACAATAAGTATGAACGAATTTTTAACACAACGAGAAATCGAATAATTTTTGGCGTAATTTACTGGACAATAAGTCTAAAATTTATTTTTGCACACGATAAATCGAGTGCTTTCGGTGTAATTTACTGGACAGTAAGCCTGAATATATAAATTTTTCACACTAGATATCGAGTATTTTTGGTGTATACTAATTTGTTGGACAATAATCTTGAATATATTTTTTAAACACGAGAAATCGAGTGTTTTCGGTGTGATTTGTTAAACAATAACTCTGAATGAATTTTTAACACAAGGAGAAATCGAATAATTTTTGGTGTAATTTGCTGGACAATAAGTCTAAAATATATTTTTTTTCACGCTTATTTTTTCAGGTATTCAAGCTTATTGTCCAACAAATTAGTGTAAACCAAAAATACTCGATTTCTATATGTATATTCATGCTTACTATCCAGTAAATTACACCGAAAACACTCGATTTATTAGAAATCGAGTGTTTTCGGTGTAGTTTACTGGACAGTAAGCATGAATATACATATAGAAATCGAGTATTTTTGGTTTACACTAATTTGTTGAACGAAAAGCTTGAATATATTTTTTAAACACTAGAAATCGAATGTTTTCTGTGTAATTTTCCGGACAGTAATACTAAATATCCTTTTTTTTCCTCAGGAGAAATCGAGTTTTTTCGACGTAATTAAGTCGAATTTCTGCGTGTATGTGTGTATAAAAATTTCGTAATACCGAGAAACGTCTTTAATTATGATTTGTACGTTACGACTATCCATCTCGGGATAAGAATTATGCCACGTTGAGTGGCTACAAATGTAATTATGTCTAGCGAAAAGGATATAAATTGTTCGACAATTTTGAGGATGCAAAAGTTTTAATCAGCGAAGAGCTTTTGAATCAATCAAATAAACGGGGTTTGATAATCGTTTGCTTTTCTCTCATTGCCATATAACCTTTAATCTGACTTCACTTAATTAATGCCCCCCCCTTTTATAACGAATGGGCAAGATATCTGGATCAAGAGTAAATTGCGAAAGATCGAATTTAACAGTCATTAACGACTCGATACATTGTCTTCAACGCTCTATACCAGTCTACTAATTAACATAAAAGGGGGATAAATAATAAAAAATATATTTATATATATGTATGACGAATTTGTAGTGGAGAAAATTTAATTTAATTTTACAAAAGAGAATGAAATTTTAATGCATCAAAACTGCCGTTTATTCGTAAACATCTCTTATCATAAATATGCAATTACGTAAACAGATTTGTTAAAGAGAAATTTAATGGATGATTATTATTATTATTAAAGCTTATACATAAAGAATGATGTTACTAAAATTAAAACACGTATCGAATTGATAGAAACAAGTCTTTGTTACAATTCCAGATATAATAAATCATGTCTGAAATTCCAAGAAAATCGAATAAAGTCATGTCCAGTATTAATTACGTCGATTTGGAAATTTTGTTTGAAGGTTAGTGAACTCAAGTGGTGCGTGAATTTACAGGAGGAAAATCTTAATTCTCTAGAGAGAGAGCTTCCTAAAACTTGCTTTAGGAATTTATTGATCTTTCACTCTATATCGCCGACGAAACTCTTCATTAACTTTTGCAAAACTATAACTTTTAAAAGTTACAACTAAGTACAGAAATTTGGCGCGATTATGATCCGCAAGAGCAAATTTAACGCGTGATTGATGGCAATCGTGAATGTATACACGCTGGAGAGAAAAATGTATAAATAAATAAAGTATTTTTGCATCGACTGACAAGTAAAATCTCTTTTAACAACGTACGCCGAACTTTAAATATTTAAAAGATGAAGAAGAGCAGAAAACGCGTTAGCGTGGAGATCGGATGGTGATGGATTCTGTAACGTCTCATCTCCGAGGGCATATTTTGTGGATCTTTTTTTTTATTTATTTATTTTTAACAGCTGTATAATCATAAATTTTAATGCGAGACATCACATCGTGTATTCAATTTAAACACTTCAGAATTTGATGCGACGAATTAAAGTTAATCCATTTATTTAGGATGTGACCCACATTACAAAATCTGCTGCTGCTCTGATGCTGTTGTTGTTGTTGTTGCTAGTGGTGGTGGTGGTGGTGGTGGTGGTGGTGGTGGTGTTAGCAGTGATGGAGACGTCTTTTGCACAGATATATAGCTAAATGTGTGTAGCAGAGCGGCGATTACGTCGTGGTCTTGTATCAACTTGTACGTTCTTCCGATACGTGATGCGAATGAGTAACGAGCTAAAAGATGCCATTGGATGAATGATAGAGAATACCAACAAATAACTACAAACTATCTCGGTGATCGCTTCTCTGATAACTTATCTGAGGCAGGGTTTCGCATTTAGTTTAATAAAACGACTAAGAGAAGAAGAAGAGGAGGAAGAAGAAAGTAGAGATGCTATATATTTCTTTCTCAGGTTATATTTGCACGCTTGCCGAATTGATAGTAAAGTCTGGTTGACCTTTGACATTCGTCGGTAATACTTCGTGACACATCTTAAGCCAACGACTCCGGTAACCTTTAATAGAAGCAGTGATTACATTGAAGCAAGGAAGATATAGCCTGCGGTCTTTCATGGCTGTCAGCAATTTGCAGCCCGCAGACTCAAGTATGTCTTAATGAATAATGATAATGACTAAACTTAATGCTTATTAACATTCTTCATAGAAATTAGATAGGCAAGTTGGGATTAACATGGTGTACATAACTCGATATGCGGTAAAACTTTTAAAACTGTCCCTTACTTGCATCGCTTCCAACTCGTCTTTCGCTCTAACGATGACCATTTTTAAGCTAATTTTTGCACGTAACATTAGAACGTCATGCTTGCTAAATTTACCATATAAAATGTGAATTAAAAACATCATAATTTTTCATTATTCACGTCTGGAAGCGAAGAAAATATTCAATTTTTCTCGCCTTATTTATTATTTTTATCGTGGAAAAAAATAAAGATTTCTACTCGATTGATTAAAAAAATACACGAAATTACACTCGTATTGAATATATTTATAAAATTTTAATCGTATTCTTAAGCGTTAAAACACTTTTAACTAACGAGTAAACAGCTTAATTAATAAACACCGATTATATCCTTTATTACGCAATAATGGATTAATGTTATTTTTCAACAATTAAAATTTTAAATATGTTTACCGAATAATTAAAATTAAACGGCGCTACGTTAATTAATTTAAACATAAATAAAAAAATAACAAAAAAAAAAGGTTTACATAATTTTAACATTCATTTGGATACCTTTCTTTTTTTTTATTAATTGCTTATTATATAAACTTTTTAATCTATTTTAAACTAACAATCATAATCGTCAGATGACAAACTCAGCTAAAGTAGCAAACAAATGTAGCGCTGACTTCGCTTATCAGCAAACTCAGCAATTGATGACGTCACTTATACTAAGCGGACCGTCCAGTTGGACAGCTAGACGGTCTGCTGAGTCAGCTGCTTACCAACTGGATGCACCCTAACTCATCACAACAACCATAGTATTTGTTTGGTTGACGCTGGTAGATACTTCTTCTTCTTCTTCTTCTTCTTTCTGTTTATATGGAGGGTGTAGCCACCGCTTTATCCTATGTTAAAACGAGCAGCCTTAGCCGTTTTTCTATCACAAAAAGCGTTAAGTTTATTGGTCAATATTATAGACGACAATTTTGGTATTGCAGTAAAGTCTAAATGAATTCAATCTAGAGCATCACGGTTATGATGCCATAAACCACTGCTATCGTCATCAGCGGATTTTCCTTTGAGGTTTTTCATTAAATGTGAACTGATCTTTATTCGATATCAGACGATGTAGATAAAAAGTACAAGTTTAGAATAGCGAAGAATAACAGAAACCGATCGACCGAAAATGTAAATAGAATAAATTTTCCAAACGAATGATAATTATATCTAATGCAGACGACGAAAATATGGATGATGGGATAAAAGTACTTATCTCACGTAATGCCTGAATCGATGCACGCCGCCATCTTGAAAGTTCTCTAGATGTTTCGCATATATTGTCCGTCCACGAAAGCCGAGCCTAGCTAAGCTGGATGAGTCCAAACGCGAAAGTGAGAGTCGCAGTCGGTATAATGACGGGTGGGAGTGTATGAACCACTCAGTATTTCATTGATTGACAGTGATTCAACAACTGATTCAGAGTGTGATGAGAACGATTATTAATTAAATATAAAGTATTTTCTAAAAAAATACAGTATATCGTTACTTTTTTATTCCGGATGTATATAATGATTATATTTTATTAGATAAAAATTATTGAATTAATATTATATTAAGTTCTGTTAAATATACTATTTCCAACATCGAAACTAATCATTTAGCATTCGACATTACAATAAACTTCCATTCAACTTCAATTATCTTGCGTTTGAAAACATCTATGAGCGAAGCTGTCATCCCTATTTTGTCACTGGCCTCGTTCAGTTACAAAATAGCGTCGATGGTCGCGGCTAAGCTGGACGGACAGTAACTGGATGCATTACAGGACAGAAGACGTAAATGATAATCGTTGATTGAAAAAGAAAAAAATGTGAATATAATATCTTTGATTTCACTAATATATCTCGGAAATTGTTAAACTATATCTCTCACAGCTGCAGTTTGCGAGATACACGTTATAGAATTGTGTTGATGATTAAAAGTATGAATCAAAACAATTCCATTGTATTAAATATCTATTTCAAAAATCTGAATACACTAAAAGACTACTACTAGAGAATTTAAGAATTATTCCCCCACCAATCGATGATTAAAAATGCGAATCAGCAATCCAAAAACAGCAAGATTCTGTTCTTCACGGAATCCGAGATTTTTGTATAATATTTTTTGTCATATTACTAGTAGTAAATCGGTATATAAATCAATCGAGAAAACGGAACCGATAAGTAGCTATATGAAAAAGTACTTATCACAACGGAATATCTGTGCGCGACGCCATCTTGAAAGCGACAACGTCATGTGCGACAATACCTGTGCGGCGACGCCATCTTGAAATAACAATGTCTTGCCAACACTTTCAAGATTTAAAATTATACGAATTCGTGTTATAGAAGAGCGAGCGAACACTTCAAGATGTAAAATTACACGAATTCTGTTAAAGAGCGATTTCGTTATATGAATTCTTGTTATTGGAGAGCACGTTATACGGGAGTTTACTGTAATACATCTTGAAGGTGTTGCGCAAGAATTCTATTCAAACTCCTTGGCAAGAACACTTTCAAGATGATATAATTACACATCTTGATGCAAATATATATTATATATTAATGTATATATAACATATAAATCCATAAATTGCATAAGTAACTTATGGATATCAGCATAAAATCATAACCCACATAATCATAAGAACAATTCCCGGCGTATTTTTGGCTTTCAAAACAAAGAGTAAAACCATAGCAGGTTTTCGTCATTACGATGATGGTCACGTGACGTTTAACCATCTTGTTCAAATGTGGATTGGTATATGATTCGTTTACCAATTCCGAGGTAAATTTTTCGAAATATCTTCTAATCGGTGCTGCTTTCGTCCATGGTTCTATTATAATTTTTGACTTAGTTTGATGAGATCTATCGAATGGTATCACATTTGGCAATTCTGTGATCTTTCGTCCATGGTTCTATTATAATTTTTGACCAGTTTGATGAGATCTGTCACATTTGGCAATACCGTGAAAAGCAGAATCCAGCCCCAAAAACTATCCAGGCTTTCAATTTAATTTTTTAATATAGCGGTGCGCATTAGTATAGGCTGCGTGACGTAAGTATTTTTTATATTGAAATTTCATCTCTCATTTTCTCATCCTGCATAGATATAAATACTGATTTTTTGGAAAATTTATTTAGTTTATCGTCATCTTTCGATAGTGATATTCTTGTTGTGTCCTCGGTATTCTAGACACTTAACCATATTATTTTCTTCAGATCAGAACTCTCATTTTCTATATCAAAATATTTCAAGAATGCAATTCTATTAGAATTTAGACTATTAAATATTAACTTCAGTTCGCTTAATAAAAGTTTTGAAGTTTTGAAGCTATGCAAAGTTTTGAAGCTATCCCTTTTATAATATGATCGCTAATTAGCGATTGCATCTGCTAAAAGGAATGTGTGTAGTAGTTCAATTATACAGCTAAATATGTATAGTCTTTCCAGTTACTCTACTTAATTAGATACTTAGCTATAGCTCACATATTTGAAATATTTAATTAATTAATTAAGATTGGAGAATTGAGACACGGAAGGTATTTGATCTTTATTGGAAGTAGCAGAGTTTATTAATTTTATAAAAAAAAAAATAATTCGCTATCAAACAGATTAAATTTATAGAAATAAGCCAAGTCAATTATATCTTATTAATAAGAATATCTTTACACGTATAAAATATTATTTAAAAAAATTTAAGTAAAAATTTTAAAAATATCGCCAAACGATAAAATCATCTACCATGTTGTTTAACAGGACGTAAGTAGACGCCCTCTAGTGGCAGAGATAATCTCTCTAAATCATCAAAATTTTATAAAATTAAGAAATGCATATTGTTTACTAAAAAATAAAGAGAAATCTAAAATGAGAACATTTTTAAAAATAAATAAAAATTAACCGTATTAAAAATCAATTTATTTAGCTGTTAACTCTAAAAATAACATTTCATGCGATATTATTATTTTCTACAGGCACGATATTCCAAAATTAACTAAATATAAATTAACTGTATTCGGAAACAATAACAAACTATATTTAGTAATGAATGTTTCTCGAGGTTGTGAATTAAAACACATTTTTAAACTTAAATTTACTAAAAAAAATCTATTTTATTCACGGAAAAAAATGCTTTACAGTGCTTGAAATGTATATTGTTTTTTCAAATCATATAGATCGACCTAAATAAAAAAAATCTGTTAATATCATACAATATATTTAATTAAATTTTTAATTAGTTTAGATTTCATTTATTTATTTAACATCAAAATATTAATATTTGATGCATTTTTGCAGGTTAATCTTCATTTTGCAAGGCTACGACTTGTTTTCCTTTAAAAATAAATCTACTGATTTACGAAAACTTTTTGCTGTGAACTGCTGCTAAGAAAACAATCGTTATGGATATATACAAGACATTATTACGGTTCTTAATATCATTAAACAGCATAACAAAATTAAAGAAATACAGGTAAGAGTTTCGATGTATTATTAACAAAAATTTATATTCCGGCATCGCTATCGATTTTTACCATGTATCGATTATCACGGAGATGCTGCGATATACCTTAACCCCGTAACGAATCATTAAACTCTAGGCACACTTCGTATATTTATCCGGCTTATACTGTATACCAAAAAAATAAATAAATAAATCGATCGGTTACATATCTATTAAATTTTTACAGATAATGAAAACATGGCGGATGTAATTTTTTACAAACAGAATAATTTCTTTCACGTGTCATTTTATGGGGGAAAAATCAGCGATTTAAAATTTTGATTTTAAAACGAACAGTTCTAATGATATTTTAATTATTTTAAAAGGTTATCATCATCAATATTTTGATCAAATAAAATAATTTCGCTTACGATAATAAACGAGAATAATCAGTTTAGACATTACCTAGACGCATTTATGCGATATGCCATCAGTTATTTATTTAGATAGAAAGAATACTAGATGAAAAAAAACTTTATAAAATGATGAGAGAGAAAATATTTTTGAAAAAGTTTTAATAAATCTATATTATATGAAAGAAAAACATTCGAATTTGTAATATCAATATTATATATATCATTATATGTAAACTTAAAATTATAAAAGAATTTTAACTATTTTTGTAAATTTATAAAAACAACAATTATCTTTAAAAATAACACATATTTTAGCTATAGTAATATCTTATGTTTTCTATTAACAACAACTTTTAATCATAAATGGCGCAAGATCAGTGCTAATTTATACTTATAATAATACTAATTAGTATTAATTTATAATGAAATAAATTTTTCATTACTTAAAACCAAGATTTTTTTCCGTTCTCGAGCAAAGTTTTTCTTTTATTTTGAAGACATAAAACACAAGATGTTTTCTATGCAGAGCAAAAGTTTTCCTTCAATTCCGAATTGAAATGCTCTTTCCTATAAAGTCTGACATGTAGTCACGAACAAAGAAATTTAAATTCTTTATGTTTTATTTATCAAACGTAGCCAGAAGTTTTTTCGAGATGAACTGTTGTTGAAACGGAATGACAATAAACAAAGACAAATCGTTTTAAAAATAACTTTGTAAACTTTCGTGTTGTAAACTTTGCGAATTCTTTCCTCTATACTACTTTTTTAAGTTAATAAAATCGCTAAAATATTAAATTTTTACTGTCGTTAAGTTTTTAAAAAGTAAAATTTCCATCAATTATTTGCCGCTTCAATAAAATAATTTTACTTTTTAATAAAAGCAACACGATCCGATCGATTTTCCGGAATCTTTACTGTATTCGAGTTAATATTTTACAGAAAAACAGTTCCATTTTCGTTTAATCATAAAAGTTCTTATAGTTTTGAAGAGATGTTGCCAAATTTTAACGATGCAGATGAGAATAAAACAGAACTCACATCTCAACGAATCAATACTACACAGACAAAAATTTATTTATTAAATTTTTACCGAAAGAAGTCCTGTACATTCTTACAAATTTTTACATATTATCGGCCAAGAAATTCTTGACATTTTTCGATTTCAACAAGTGAGAATTTATTTTTAATATTTACCAAGCCGAAAACGAAATTTTATTGATTTTTACAGACTACTATTATTTGGAAGGAAATCGTCCAATTCGCGTACCAAGTAGTAGTAGTAGTAGTACTACTACTACTATACTACTAGCGACATTTAGTTCTTCCAGTTTAAATTTATTACGTCAGAAACAACATTTTATTGCTTTAAATATTAAAAATCTGTTTTGCCAAAATTTCTAACATTAAAAATTTATATATTTAGTACCTAACCGTACTTTAAAAAGAGTAAATAATTCATTTATTTAAATACAAGAAAGAAAACAAAAAGTCGGTGGATACCTAGAAGTTTACTATTATTTTATTTCTCGTACATACAACATACATTAGAATATTTATTACTCATGATAATTTACAATCGAATATGGATATAAGCATATACAGAATACATATACAAAGTTTTCTCTGCGGTTAAAGCGATAGAAGGGAAGATTATCTTACAAGACACGAAAGTCGATTATATTCGCATTTCCGTAAAGAAACACAAAAAAAAAGAAATCTATCATTTAAATCGTTCTATATAGACAAATTAATTAATATAACCGACCGTCCACGATACTCTTTTAATAGAATAAGGAAATTATTATTGAAGCACGACAATTTTTAAGCATTACACTTTGTTTTGTTGCTTTTTTTTAAAGTTATGAATCTAAGTTACAATAATCTCTCCATCTCTTCCGATCTTTTGCAGTCTTCTTCGCTATCGTCATCGGTTTCGCTATCTTTGACGTTTCCTTCGTCTTCCGACCAGTGATCTAACGATTCTTTGTGATGTTCCAAAGCCATCAGATTGGGAAAGATGGAATCACATATGGAACAACCGAAATGCCGCTTTTTCTGCTGATGCTGTTCCAGATGGCGAGTGGATCGAAAAGATCTATCGCAAACGTTGCACGTCAGAGCTTCTTCTGAAAAGATTCCAATGGGTACAAAAGTTTAGAAAACGTTATCGATAGGTTAACCACATTTATCACGTAAAAAATAGCATAAAGTTATGTTTTATTGTAATAAAGCTGCACAATATTGCGCTCGATAACGGAAATTTATTCATTTTGGGTCATTTCTAATCTGCTTATAATTTTTTTTTAAATCAGAAAATATGATTGAAACGAATAAAAATCCAGTTTTAATCTCGAAATTCGATATTTTTGTTCGATATTGTAATAAACGGAACTGATAACAAAATTTTATTAATTCGTCCTACCATCTTTAAAAAATGGCGATTAGTAGAATTTATCGTTCATATTTATGAATACATTTCAATAATATTTTTGTTTTTGATAGACATTTTATAAAGAATTTTATAAAATTAAATAAAATATAATTTATTACAACTTAATTTCGATCTGGTTGCCATTTTGTTTTCAATATGGCGTGAATACAACATCAAAACAAAATGAAGACAGATTTCTGAACTTGAAAAATTAAACTATCAGCTCGCTTCATATTCATTCTCTGTTATTAAACACCGCATTTTTGGAATTCTATCAATAAAAATTATTTAAATTTATTTAAATTATTATAACATATTTCATACTAGAGTTTATACAAAATAAATGCTGTTGATTACTCGTAAATTAAATATGGCGAATCCTAAAAATTTCAAAACGATTCCTTGAGAAGAATTGCTTATAAATTTATTTTTAATGAAATATAAATTGCAGTTATGATGCTGAGAGTTTTTTTTTTTTTGTTTGTTTGTTTGCTAGCTATGAATTTATATAAAATAAATAGACCTAATCATTAAATATGATAAATTATTGTTAATTTATAAAATTTATTTCTCGTAAACAAATAATACAGATGAGTTATTTATATCATTTTAGAAAATAATATTTAAGTTTGAAATTGTAGAATAACAATATCTTATCATAAGAGAATTCTATTTACGACCGAGAGATGGCGCCGCTCGTTATTTTTAATGGTTAGCGTGTGATAGATTGCCAGACATTGACAAGAGTAGAAGCAGAAGCATATCATCCCGCCACCTTAAAATCGAGTCTAAGAGATCGTCACGCCTCCCTTAAATGTGTAATTATGGAAATAACGAGTTTGTATATTAGATTAGATACTATCCTGTCACGGATAAAAATTACTTACTTTATGCGGTAGTTTTTTTTTTTTACTTCATTTTCTACCTACCGTACTCGCTGTCGGTATTTTCATCGTCATCTTGCTCATAGTCTGAATAATCTGTACTGGAATAAGAACTCGTTCCATCCGTATCCGCTTCACTCGCTACCAAGGCCGGCTTTTCCTCCGAAACCACTGGCTCAGCTCGAAGTTTATGATATCCTCTCTTTGTGATCCTTCCACCGCCTAAAGAAAACGAAAAATTATTATAGAGTATCGCAAAAATGGCCCCTTCAAAAATTAAACAAAACGTCGGCTGACAGGAGAAGATTTTCGACGCGTTGTTTTACAAATTTTAATAAGTTCGCGGAACACATTTAGTTACACGATAATGATGGCATTGATAATTTTATTTAGCAAACCGATTTAATATAATTATCTCGCTAATGACCGATCGACAATTAATTTCATAACGGAGTAAATTAACAAACGAGATTAAGGATAAATTCCAAGCCGCTTTACCGAGCGTTTAAAAATTTTGATGGATGATCTTCAGTTCTAATAATATTAAATAATTATTAATAAATATTAAAACGTTAACTCGATTTAAACTAGAATCGAAGCACGTTAGTCAGTCAGTTACTGCTTATTTAAGTTACCAAAAAAAGTTTAAAAATTATAAAATCTGATTTAAAAGTTGAACACACATACACTAAAAAAAAAAATCCACAAAATTAAAGAAAAACAAACCGAAATGTCAAGAGTTTTTCCGAATTTTTACGCTCCGCAGCGTGTTTACAATCGCATGTTTACGAATGGAAACGTGTTACCGAGTTACAAAAAAAAATAAATAAAATAAAATTTTAAAATATATTTATTTAAAAAACCGCTAAGAGAATTTACCGAAAAAAGGTTGAGAACCACTGTTCTAGAGGATAATAGAGTTGTGAAGCTATATAACTGGAATATTTTGTGGACATTATCATTAATAAAAATTAAAATACAAAAAATCTGCTTAATCTGACAGTAAAAAATTGCAAAATAATTCAAAATTTCTTTAAATATTACATTTAATGCAAAAAACATTGTTTTTTCCACTACAAATTATGATATGAAATATTTTCTCTCTTTATCCTAGAAATTTCAGATGAATATAGGAAATCACAGATTTTAGAGAATTTTTTGATAAATCACCAGTCCACAATATCAATTGCTCACTTTCATAGATCAACAGTGTGTTAATATAGATTATAATAAAAATAGCATTTATATTTATTCAATAGGACATGAATTTTGAACATTTAAGAAATATCATTTTTCAATATGAATTTTGAAAGATGAATATTTCTTAGATTGCTTAAAATCATCTGAAAATTTCAGCACAGTCAAATCAAAACAAAGAAATGATAAATTTACTTTCTGTAAGTATCTCTACAAGTTGCAAACTAAATCTTCAAAGATACTAATCTAATTGAACCTAATTCATTCCAAATAAACCTTTTTGATGTTTATAACTGAATTTTAATAATTTGAAATAATTTTGAGTTATAATCATTAAGAGTTTATTTGGCATGAATTAGATTCACTTCTATAAATTGCATTATTCATCTGCTTTCAACCAAATTTCAAATTGAATCAATTAAAGAAAGATTGATTTTCTGAAAATTTCAGCTCAATCAGGTTTAAATATATAGGTAGATAGAAGAAAGATTTTTTTCACTTTGAAATACTACAGTCAAATCCTGATAAGATGCCCCCCATTAAGCTGCCATCCTCGCTGACCGCCAAGAAATTTGGCAGAATGGATCTTCCCTATGTTAATGGAATAGGCAAACCCTGATAAGACACCATACACGAATAGAAACATCTAAACAAATATTCCATTTGGTATTATATTTGTCCTCATTAATCTGCCAAAGGACAGTAAAGTAGAAATGTTTATAATACTACAATTTCACTTTTCGCTTTCTTCTTATATATAATTAATTGAATAATTTGACAGCTCAAACAAGTGAAAAACAAAAAATTAAATATTATTACCATAGAACTTTCGTCATCTGCCAGGCCAAGAAACGAGTGCAACTTATATAAGACCAGTAAACTATGATTATGCCTTAGAACCAATCAGAAAGGCTTTGAATAAATACAACATAAAACTTCCATATGCAAGAACTTCAACTTATGATATGATTAAAAATAATAAATCGCTACTACAACCGGAAATGAAAGCTGGTGTTTATATCATTCCACAATATAACAACGATACAAACAGACAAAGAGTTTACATAGGAAGTACAGTACGATCACTTAGAATTAGACTTTTAGAACACAAAAAAGATATAGAAAAAGGAGACTTTAAAACAGCACTTGTGGAAAGCTTTTTATAGTAATAACATTAACATCCACTGGAGTGAAGCTAAAATAATGAGAACGGTAAGAAACATGGAAGAGATTAAATGGGTGGAAACGTTAAAGATTATAAAATACTCTAAAAAGATGCATGTAATAAATGAGAATACTCCAGAGATAATTCCAGCACCGTGGTTTTCCAGCGCACAATAATAATTTAAGTGATAATTAAAATTCTCTCACATAATTATATATACAAATTGGCTATAAATTAATTTATATAATACAATGTACATAATTTTCTATATATTTTAATGTTATTTATTTTTCATATATGTATAATGTAACTTTTAAACTTTTAAAATGTATTCTAATGATTTATTCTTATTCAAAAAAACCAATCACTGATGATGGCTTCATTAAGCCGAAAGTTCTATGGTAATAAAATTTAATTTTTTGTTTTTCATTTGTTTGAGTTGTCAAATTATTCAGCAAATAAAGTGACTCATATTCTGAAGTTCATCAGTACTGTATATAATCACTGATGATGGCTTCATTAAGCCGAAAGTTCTATGGTAATAAAA
The DNA here is from genome assembly GCA_000484575.1 of Olivierus martensii. Taxonomy (NCBI): domain Eukaryota; kingdom Metazoa; phylum Arthropoda; class Arachnida; order Scorpiones; family Buthidae; genus Olivierus; species Olivierus martensii. The sequence goes on from AYEL01061835.1 coordinate 107,063, forward strand.
TTTAATTTTTTGTTTGAGCTGTCAAATTATTCAGCAAATAAAGTGACTCATATTCTGAAGTTCATCAGTACTGTATATATTAAAAGTTCTCTGGATTCATTTGTAATTAGCAGGTGAGAGAGATAGAGTTAATGATTAATCATATGTCTCTTTAAGCCTGGTTCATATCTAGGTTGTAGAAAATTTAAGATCGTAAGAACCAGATCATTTCCATAGCGGCTAATCAAGTGATACAAAGTCTTGTTAATGTTTCATCATGCCACAATGCTCACGAAAGGCTCCTCTATTATTTGAAATGTGCCAGCCATCTGTTGCTCTAAAATATACAGTTTTTTAGAAATGTTAAGTTTGGATATTATATATAAATATCCTGTATTTTATTAAATTTAATAAATTCTGAATTCATTTTCATTTCTATACCACATGTGTTTTCGATAAACTGCCAACCCTGATTAGCCACCAGAATTGTCCCGAAATGGTGGTGTCTTATTGGGTTTGACTGTATATACAAGGTTTCTAATAGGGCTCATAATACCAGCCAAAATCTTGATACTGACATTTTAATATTTTTAATATATAAACCAAGATACCAGTATGATACTGGTATATAATATAATCTGCATTGTAAAGAGTGCTGATTTGTATAATACATACAAATCAGCAGCCTTATAGTGCTCTTCCAAAGACTCTTCACTCACTATACTATATCTAAGTCAAGGAGATTAGAATATGATACTATCATATCACATGCCATGGATAATGGTTATACTTACATGTTTTCTCAAAATTATCATTGATAAGATCCTAAGTTGCATTCCTACTACCTCTTCAATTACAGAATTCTGTTGCTCCCCAATAAGTTATAATACTACATAAATCAATCTTATATGATCCAGCTTTACAGAATATTATCAGAACCTTTACATTAAATTTATTTTTTAAGGTAACCTATAAAAGATAGAAGACAAAATAATCATATTATGCAATGATAAAGATAAGTGCTAATTTGAGCAGTTATCCAGTATTTACCTAGTATCTGCAAATCAATACCGACACAGGCATGAAAGAGTTTTACATAGGAAGTGCTTCCAGAAGTTTGAAATGTCATTTAAAGGAACATATGGATGATATGTGAAATAGAAATATCACCACTTTGTTATCAAAAAGATTTTATGAAGTGAACTTAAATGTAGAATGGAGCAACACAAAAATAATAAAAACTGTTGATTGTTATCAAGACATGAAATAATAAGTGCTTGAACTATTGGGTTCTCTGGAAAGTTCGTACATTTTTTTGCAGTTGTCTCTAGATGTTGCAGTAGTAGTCAAAACGTGCAAGATATTATTTAGTTTAGTTGTGTCCTTGAAAGATTGGACTGTAAACATCCTAAAAACTTATGATTTTGTTAGAATAAAGATGAGTCACATTAGTTAATTTCATTTTCATCATGAGTATTGATAGGATTCATCTGTGTCATGTAATGTTATGAAAGTTTAAAAAAATGCATTTTGCAGTTGATGCAACCAAAAATATATGCAATGTTTATGGAGATAATGTATTATCTGTATGTGCATCTATCAGAACTGGCTTAAAATATTTTGAGAAGAAAATTTAAGCCCAAAAGATGAACTATGCTTGAGACACCCTTCTATCATGTACTTGATGACCAGAGTATTTTTCTGTCATGATAAATGACTTGACATCTCTGTACAGATTAAATGAATCTTCAATTAACAACAAAGAAACTTGCTGAGATACTTAATATATCAAAAACAATCATCGATGATTACGTAAAATCAAAAGGGATGGGAAAGTATGATGCTTGAGTTCCACTGAAACTGATGAACTGTCTGAAAAAAATTGAATGGATCAAGTTGCAATGTGCATTTCTCTGATTGGTCTTCTTAAGTTCCTTTATTATTGTTGTTTAAATTTCATTAACTTAGGAATTAAAAATTATGAATATGAAGCCAAGGAAAATAATTAAACAAACTTCAGTAATAAATATGTATTTTAGAAATTGCCATTGCAATTATATCAAAAAACTAGTATTTTATTATTATAAGATATAACTAATGAAGTTTGGTCATTGAAGCTTGATATAAAAATGTAGATTTTGTTGAATTTTTTCAAGATTTTTAATTAAATCATTGATTAGTTTTCAATTTATAATCCAATTATATTATATTGTATGTTTTCTAGGTATCTGCAAATCCTGTGGCTATATATCAAGTCAAGAAATATGCAAAGCATGTGTTATGTTGGAAGGATTAAACAAAGGTTTACCAAAGTATGTAATTTAGAATGAACTTTTAAAATTATAATATATTATATATTATTAACATTGATCACAGTAACAGAAATTTATTTATTATAATTTAATATTCAGTTCTTTAAAATTGAAATGTCTGATTTTTTATTAAAGTTGCAATCAAGAAAAAAAAATTTTATTTAGAATTATTATTTTTTTAAAGATATTCAGATCCAAGATAATTAATTCAATTCTTTTAACATAAAATTTTAATTTCACATAAAATTATTTTAAAATATGATAGCTTATTTTTTTGTTGCCTACTTTCTGAAGGAAAGGAATGCTTATAAGAGAGGACTCATATCTGCCTATTTGATACCCACTAATAACTTTTGAATTAATTAGTATATTTTTATGAAATTTGGGAGCGATGTTTTACAATTAATAGCCATCTTGATGCCTCATAATTTAATCATGCAGGATAGTTTAATCCTACAGGATTACTTTTAATTTTTTTCAAAATTTTATTTTATATTTTCGATAATAGATAGTACTAAGTGTTAGTAGTATAGTGAGATGCATACTATAGTACAGAGAAGCCTACATATATGTAGATTTCTTTATCTTCAGTGTCTACCACAGTGATGTCACAGGCACATTGACAGGACATAATGATGGATAATGTCACAAAAGTTACCAGTAAAAAAATAATAATAAAATTCTGTTTTTCCTGAAAAGTAATAATAAAACAGGATTTTATTATTACTTTAGTAATAATAAAACAGGATTTTATTATTACTTTTCAAGAAAAAGTCTTTTAACATAAAATTTGAAAAGTAATAATAAAACAGGATTTTATTATTACTTTTCAAGAAAAAGTCTTTTAACATAAAATATACTGAAAATACATATTTTTAACTGCTTTTTGACACTAAAAACTATATGTAAATGATTGCACTTCTTGCAGTTGTGAAAACTCATAAAAACTGTATTTTTATTAAGTAGCTAACATTTTTGTGCATTCATACCATCTTCAGGCTACACATATTTGAAAAAAAAACAACAATTTTAGAAAAGCGAGGATGTTGATTGGTAGGCTCTGCTATGTTTAGGTTGCCTATTTTCACAATGTACAGCTCAGTTCAATGAGGTTTTCACCTCGAAGGGGCACGAACGGCTATCGGGCAATACTCAATCGGAGACGGATTAGTCACTACAGCACCGTGCATCTCCATTTGCTCATCGGATGATTCCATTGCGCCGTATCCAACGCAACGAGGTATTAACGTAAAAGTCGAGCAATATCGTTTGTTATGTAATAAAGCAATTAGAACCGAAACTTATGATTTATTAATGTTACCTGCATCCATACTAATATTAATGTAAGGAAAAATCACTGATGTCTTACGAAAATTTTGTGACTAAGTAAGTGATAAGCAAATCGGTTACTGCACCCCGAATTATGGTATTGTTTTCTCGGTAATTTGACTGATAGCTATGAATACAAAAGTGTTCTGTGTATATGCTAGTGTTCAGGACCTGTAATTGTTACGTATTCTATTACTTATTGGTCCCGTGTAACATATTTAAAAATCTCGTCCTGCCGTTTGTAGCTGTTTCTTGCCTATTAATAATCATCACAATAAAAAA
>AYEL01061838.1:0-27005 GCA_000484575.1 Olivierus martensii
ACTCTTTCCTAAAATAAATATATCAAATTAGGCCAATTTATCAATAATTAATACCAGTCATAAAAAATCCGACAAAAAAAATCGGAAAGCGTTAAATAGCGAAAACCAATATTAGAAACTTATAAAATTGAATAAATTCTCAAAAAAGTTTAAATAATAAAATATAAATTTATTTGACTGAACTACTTACACACTGTACTGAGTGTTTTATCGATAATTTTTTTTTTAAATATTATCTAATTTTCTTCATTCGTACCTTATTTTATTCATGACTTGCCACTATCAAAAAATATCAAACATTTCGTTGGATGGCTAAGATTTCATATAGAAAATCGTGATTTCTCCGATCTCATATAATGAACGAAAAGTTATGAAAGAAATAAAATTCGGAAAAATTTTTTACATCTTTAGAAAGACAATAAAAACGTATTTAATTGTAAAATTATCAAAAAATTTAAATGAAAATTAAGCGAGATTTCACTTTTTTAATTTTTGCTAATTAATTATGTTTAATTTGTAAACAGTGGGAGACCATTAACATCGAATATCCACTAAAGGGGCTGGGATTTCAATACAAATTCCAGATATCGAGAGTTGACTATATTTGCAACAAAATTCGGAAAAAGTTTTTACATCTTTTAGAAAGACAATAAAAACATTTAATTGTAAAATTATCAATAAATTTAAATGAAAATTAAGCGAGATTTCACTTTTTTAATTTTTGCTAATTAATTAGGTTTAATTTGTAAACAGTGGGAGACCATTAACATCGAATATCCACTAAAGGGGCTGGGATTTCAATACAAATTCCAGATATCGAGAGTTGACTATATTTGCAATTCTGTAGCCTATTCATTATCTACAAGGGGCGAAACGTGCTCGGAGCGAAATGTTGGGGGCGAATTGTCGGAGACGAAATGCAGGGGGCGAATTTTCCGTAAACCACTGCACTGAACTGATATCAAACGCATTGCGAGATGGCATAAGGGTATCAAAGCAACAAATTAATGCGATTTCGGATTTATGTGAGTATAACAGTTTGAAAAACCGCACCAAAGTAAATCAATACAAAAATATAGAATTCGAAAAAACCGCGTTATATTGAAACAGAGTTAAACGGAGCAGCGTTAAGCGGGTTCTTACTGTATTTTAAATTTGATGTTTAATAGAGAAATTTGTATCTAACTGTGTCTGGTGGCCACAATCTCAGCTGCCGAAAGCTGTCCACCTAGCACAGGTTTTCCTTATGTATGTGTACAGTATTATAAAAAAATGCACAGAGAAAAATAAATTTTTAATCAAAATGAGATGAAACATTCTCAATTCCAACAATCATTAGTAGTTGAACAATTTAAAAAATATATATAATGGATTCCGTTTAATTAGGGCAGCCGCGTAATTGGGCCAAATCTCAAATTACAGAAACCAAACTATTACATAATTTAAATGCTTAGACAATTTTTCGCTTAATTGGGACAGTAGCAGAAAAGTAATATTTTAGGTATTTTCGAAAGTATGGCAACATTACGTACACTAAAAAAATTCTTATATAAAAATTATAACATTTTATTGTGCCGATAATTTTTTAGGTTAAACCTTTCTACAAGACAATACAGACTAACACAATGGAGCGGGTCGTTTCTTCGCGTCCTATTACATACACATTGTCGCCGCACTAATATAAACATCCATTCTTTAGTAAAATTATAAGTAATTTATCATCGTTGATAAATAATGCATAACAATACTGTTATCGGCAACACTAGCGTGATGAGAATCAGTTATCTATCATTGTGAGCAATGAGTACGCAAGGAGAGGGTTTCCGGGTTTAAACCCCCTTTGGCTTCGTAACACATTGTACAGGTATCTCGAAACAAGCGATATTTGAGAAAAAAATGAAAACTGGAAAGTTACAAATCTACACTTGGTTGTAGCTTAAACAGCAGACGACACGACCCACCCGCTGCCACCTCTATATTTCGACATGGACTTGGTCCTTTCCTTATCGCAGCGGAGAGGAATGATCTCCTTGGCAGTTGCAAGACATCGAGTCTATAGTCTGTCCTGGCTAAAAAAAAACCCTGATGTAAACAATCAAGATGTAAAGAGGTTTAAAAGTTGTAACGTTATTGGCTGATTCAGAATGATATATTATGTCGCTCACATAAAGTAATCTTAAAAAAGCCCTTGTATAATCACAGAATATAAATATGTTTGTGAGGCAGTTAACTTTGACCTGTCCTATTTTTATTTTATTATGCATTATTATTTATCGTTCTTTTCCTATATTCTAACGTATTATATTTTAGTTTAAAAGTAACTTACTTCACACGTTCTCCGCCTCCGTCGTTAGCAAACACGTGATACGGAATCGGGACTCGTCCGCCGGAAGAGCTGTCCCGGTTAATGACGTCATCTTATCTAAATAATATTACCACTGGTCCGATATGCGAATGTAAGAATGATCCGTATCGAAGTACTGTTCGGTAGATAAATTAATTGTAAAGAGGATGACATGAATGAATTACTCTAACGGCCGTATTCTCAATGACAAATTAATTCTCAGATCAAGATCACTCCTATTTTTCGTACTCTGAATAACAAATTCCGTGAATTAATCTCCACGGAAGATCTTCTATCGGGGAGAGGTTATTTAAACTCTCCCCGATAGAAGAGAGTTAAATAACCCCTGGTAGTTGAAGATTAATTCACGAAATTTATTGTGGCAAATACGAAAAATAGAAGTGATCTTGATCTGAGAATTAATTCGTCATTGAGAATACGGCCATGTAAGCTAACAACTTTAAAACTTGTTACGTCTAAGTATGCAAATGAGCGAAGTGCGGGATTGTAAATCAGCCGTATAAAAGATCGACGCAATTGACAAGTTTTTTGAGATGTTGTCTTGATGTAAAATTGGCGAAAGTGACATTTGAGTTTCTTGTAAAGATCGACGATTGTTTGACGTTTGTATCGGAAGTGGAGGTAGTAGAAATTAAATAGTATTTAAGGTTCTTTTTTGTGAATAATTGGATTGTCGATATTTGAGTTAGATTAAACAAGTTAGTTTTGTTGATTATTTGATTGCTGCTTTATTAGAGTTTGAATAAAGCATTTATTAACACTTTTGTAAGTGTTTTTGAGTCTAATAAAATATTTTATTATTTAACTTGTTTAGATCGGAAGAGCGTCGTGTAGGGAAAGAGCTGCGAATTTATTCCAATTAGTATTTAAGTTTCTAACACTTTTTGTCCATTTCAATTTTTATTAGTGTAAGTTTCTAACATCGTTTGTTGTTTTCAATCTAACACTTATTCGTCACTTCTAGTTGTAAGTTCCGGTTTTGTTTTGCCGGTTTACGTTAATAGCTGTTAAATATAATTAACTTCAAAAACAATCTAAGAGTAGAATTAGTTTAAGACCTGAGCTCAGGCCGAACTCTCGGATTGCAGAGTCGCTAGAACCGTTAGGTTTAGCTTATAATTAGTTTTGACATTCGTTCTAACCCGCGACTTTGCATGCTAAGAATAGGGATTATAATTTTTGTTGCGGTCAGCCAAGGAGATATAAATAACTCGTTTCAATATTTTCTAAATAGTTTATAACAATAAGTGAATCTCCCACAATTTTAAAATGCCGCTCACCCCTTCACACGCTTGTGCACGTGTAGATGGACTTTCCCACCCATACATTTTTCCCCAATCAGCATTCATTTAGAGCGCATGAATACAAATTTCACTGAAACGGTTTGTTTACATCACTGTTTTTCTAAGCCAGAAAAGACTAGGAAATCCGTTACGCGAGTCTGCTTTGCTGTCGCCATTTATCTGACTGAAGGATTTCGTCTTCACCCGGGACCACCATAGCTTAGCTATGTCTAAACGAGTGCAAAGCAATATTTTTAGTAAGAAGCCGCGTAACAACTGTAGTGATTCAGGAAGTTTATCATCATCACAGCATGTTAATGTCGCGAGAGTTATTCCCGATATTAGTTTAGCAGCACCTTGTAAAATGTTAGGTGAGTCGTCTGGAATTGACAAGTGTCTGGTTCCGGAAACATCACCTTCAATTTCTAGTGAACCATCCTTATGATATTGGACTTTACGTCGGGAAAAGTTTGCCAAATGAAGAAAAGTTGGACGTTTTGAACAATATTTGGGACCCAAATCCAGGATTCGTGTTTCCAGCATGAGGTAAGAGAAATTTATGATTTCAGTTTAAATGGCTATATCGCTGGAATTGGCTTGCATATTCCAAATTTAAAGTGGGTAGTTTCTGTAAATTTTGTGTACTTTTCGCCCCAAGTGAATGTTGGTTCTGGTAAGCAACCTTTAGGCCAATTGTGTTGCATGCAATTTGATAACTGGAAGGATGCCATTGAGCGTTTTTCACAACATGAAAAGTGCTTGTATCACAAACAAAGTGTGGAGATTGTCCCAAATCTCATGTGGAAAAACTATGTATCGGCTAAGTCCATCGATGTGCAGATAGGTACTGCAGCAGTGCAACAGACCCTAGAGAACAGAAAGCAGCTTGTTCCTATCATTGAAAGTGTTTTTGTTCTACGGTAAACAAGGTATCGCATTGAGAGGTCACAGAGATTCGGGGCGAATAGACATTAACCAAGAACCAAACGAGAACGACGGCAATTTCCGGGCACTACTTCACTTTCGGAGTATGATCGATTTTGTATTAAAAGATATGTTGACAAATAGTGCTGGGAATGCGCAATATAGCAGTCCTAGAATACAGAATGAAGTAATTGAAGTGTGTAACAACTTAATTGTCCAAAAAATTGTTAAAGAGCTAAATTCTGTTCTCGTGGATGAGACCAGAGCATAGCAGGCGTCCAGCAGTTATCATTATGCGTTCGTCATGTTGACAGAGAATTTCGTTGTGAAGGAAAACTTTTTATAATTCATACCTGTGTACGATGGAAGCAACTGGAAAAGGGATAGCAACTGCCATATTGGACAAGCTACGTTCATTAAAGATAGACACAAGAAAAATTCGTGGCCAAGATTATGACGGAGCTGCGTCAATGTCTGGAGTAGTGAATGGGGTGCAGGCACACAAAGGAAATAATCCCGTCTGCTCTATATGTCCACTGCTCTGCACACAGTCTCAATTCAGCTGTGTCCAATGCCTGTGAAGTAGCTGCCATAAGAAACTGCATGGGTACTATATCAAGATTGTATGAATTTCTTAACACACCTAAGAGGCAACATGTTTTAAAATCGACCGTTGATGAAATGGAAACTACAACTTCCCGTCGTGAAAAACTCACTCAGCCTTGTTCAACACGTTGGTTGGAGAGATATGACTCGGTGGCGGCTGTGATTGAACTGTATGATGCAATTGTTGCAACTCTAGAAACCATCTCACAATGGGAAGACACAGACTCATCATCACAAGCAAATTCACTTTTGTATGCTTTATCTGACAGTCAATTTGTAATTTCTCTTTTGTGTATTCAGAACCTGTTTTCGTTAAGTCTCCCATTGTGCACTTTCCTTCAGAATTCAAGTATTGATCTTGTGGAAGCCATAAACCTTGAAGATATTAACAGGGAAATGAAATATTTGCGCGAAAATGTCCATGAGGAATTTTACAATATTTTCACTTCTGCTACCAAAATCGCTGATAAATTGGAATCCTCCATTCAACTCCCTCGCTTAGCAGGGAGGCAAAAAAATCGTGTGAATTTCGACACACCATTGACACCAGAAAATTACTTTCGTGTTTCAACTTTCATTCCATTCCTGGATAACTTTACGTCCCAACTAGATTCTCGTTTCTTGAAACACAAGGAAATTTTGAAAGGTTTTCAGTGCCTTTTACCTACACACCCAGACCCAGTTCTTGTGCCTTCACAGCTTGCTGCTTTCGTCTCTCACAGAATTCTATAAAAATGATATGAAAAGCGTTTGCCAAGAGGAACTAAATAACGAGTTAAAGTTATGGTACAGAAAAATCGCACGTCTTCAGAAGGAAGATCGACTGACAACTGCCGTATCTGGGTTGAGTTTATGCAATCCCAGTATAATGCCAAATATATTTACATTGATGGAAATACTTGCTGCACTCCGTGTCCACATGCACAAATGAACGATCATTCTCAACATTACGCTGCCTAAAAACATTTGCGTAATTCGACTAGTGATGCACGTTTAAATGGATTAGCTCTCCTCAACATTCACAGGAATTACACCCCGACTGCAGAAGATATATTGGATGAATTAATGAAAACAAAATGCCGTTTAAACATTGTGTTGTGACTTCAGAAGTTCGAGTGTGTTTGTGACATTGTATGTACAAAACTTTAACTTACTTCAGTGCTATTTTAGAATACAACTGTTTAAAGATATTTAGAGAAGAGTAAAACTGAGTGTAATTGAAAAGTGTGGATTGATCTTCGAAATCTAGTTTCATCATCTTGGGTGAGTTAAATTTCATGTATTCTTCTGTTAAGTGCCTCAGCTGCCACACAAATGTATCTGTAGACTGTAAGTAATAAGAGCAATAAGCATTATTTTTCACTAGCAGAATTAAACTGAACATTAATTTTAAAACTGATGTTTTAAATTTCATTCATAATGATATTTTTGCGTGTTCCCATAGTAGCAGAATTATAGTAGTATTAATAGTGGTGGTGGTGAAGGTAGTAATAGTAATACTTGTAAAACTAGAGGAAGCCTCAGTGATAAAATATAACAAATTTCAAAATAAATCCCCCCTTGACAAAATCCTGCGTACGCTACTGATTGTGAGTCTGGCAAATGTGCGTCTACTTAAGAGTCTATCATTACTGTACCTAGCGATATTCATTTACAGCCTGAGTCTGGCAAGTGTGTCTACTTAAGAGTCTACTGTTACTGTACCTAGTGATATTCATTTACAGTGTCGATTTTAATCTACCATTACTGTACCTAGCAATATTCATTTACAGTGTCGATTTTATTTATTAAATCTTTGCCAAGATGCCAAGAAATGAAATTGTAAAATTTATCGTGTATGTATTATTTTTTTAGAAGAAGAAGGATTTTACACTTTCAAATAAAATTGCTTTGCTGGATAAAATTAAAAGCCACTATTTAAAATAAAGCTATCGTAGACTCGCTGATATAACTGGTGTACCAAAATCAAAAGGCCGTTGTAGACCACTGGTATAACTGGTATACCAAAATTTATCATAGCGCTTCTCCTACACAGACTTACTGATACAACTGGTGTATCAAAATCAAAAGACTACACTTGACTCGCTGAATAAACCAAAATCTACCATAGTGCGTCTTCTACAAAAAGAAAATCAACTGCGTAAGGAGTGGGCATTACGAAATCAACATCTACCATTGCCGTCTCCCACAACAAGAAAATCAACTGCGTGAGGAGTGGGCATTACAGAAAGAAATAAGGAACATCGAAAAGAAAGCGTGATGGAAAGGATTCAGAAGTCGAATGGAACAGCGAAAAGAAAGCATGATGGAAAGGATTCAGAAGTCAAAGAATTCAAAAGAAAATGTGATGGAAAGGATCCAGATATCAAAGAAGCATTAGATCAATGGTTTTTTGATGGAAAGTATTCAAAAGTTGAAGAAGCATTAGATCTGCGTGAGGAGTGGGCATTACAGAGCGTTTTCTACAACAAGAAAATCAACTGCGTGAGGAGTGGGCATTACAGAAAGATAATTCTAGGAACATTCAAAAGAAAGCGTTATGGAAAGGATCCAGAAGTCGAAGAAGTTCTACAAAAAGAAAATCAACTGCTTAAGGAGTGGGCATTACAGAAAGAAAAGGAACATCGAAAAGAAAGCGTGATGGAAAGGATTCAGAAGTCGAATGGAACAGCGAAAAGAAAGCATGATGGAAAGGATTCAGAAGTCAAAGAATTCAAAAGAAAGCTTGATGGAAAGTATTCAAAAGTTGAAGAAGCATTAGATTAAAAAGCATGATGGAAAGGATGCAGAAGTCGATGAAGCATTAGATCAATGGTTTTCTATAGTTAACAGATGAGGTGTGAATATCAGCGGCCCAATGTTAAAGATGAAGTCAGAGGAGATTGGTAAAAAGCTAATAATTAGGTACCTATTTTAATAAAGCATTAAAATACTACCTAATTATTAGCTTTTTACCGTTTTTTACCTATTATTTATTTACCTACGAATTACATATTTTATTTTAGAATTTATTATTACTTCGTTTAATTGGGGCAGCTGCTTAATTGGGCCAAAATGGCTTAGTCCCAAAGTGTCCCAATTAAGCGAAATCCACTGTATATATATTTTATGTTATACTCCCCCTCCAAAAGTTACGAAATCCACTGTATATGTATTTTTAAATACAGTATTTCAAACAACTGATGATCTCTCATTCTGACTAAAAATATATTTGCATCTTTTACCATTAAAATTTTACCTTATTAAATAATAAAGAAAACATACATTAATCAGCATGGGCAAATGGAGAGAGACTAATACAGTATTTCTGATAAAAAAACACAAAAATGAAAATCATTTAATCTATATTGATATATATCAACAAACATTAAATATATAAAGACTATATATATATATAAATTTTTTTTGTAAATATTTATCAGTATACCGGATAAATTTGTCAAAATTACTTGTGTATTTCAAAAAAATAAATTGATAATCTTTAAAAATATAATGTAAAAATACCAAAAAAAAATAACTTGCAGTCTAGCTAACGCGATAGGAAAATTTGCAATCGAAATCCTGCAAATATTTCTTGCAAAAACTTGATAGAATTTTTCCAAAAAAATGTGGTCCTCTTTTTTTTTCCGGATTTTAGTACAGTTTTAAAAGTTTTAAAGGAGTAAAAAATATCAATGTGCCGAAAATAAACCTCCTGCCCCTGTATAAATCGCCTTTTCTGAATCTGTGTAATGCATATCTAGGCTATTCTCATTAAACCGAATGGAATCTTTAGAGAAAAATAGATCAAAAAATATATCGTAGTATATACCATAGTAGGAATATTTTGCCTAAAGAAACAAGGAAAAAGGATATAGCCATCAATACCATCTGCCACAGTGATTTGTCTTGGAAAAATGGTTTTTTTCTATCTATTTTTACTGTATAAAACAGACAGAGAGATGAAATCTCGGTTGTAAGTCGTTATGGGTGGCAGACAAAGAAGCGAGTTTAGATCAACCCATAAATTCTCAAAGGATTGACAAGATGGAAATCACTGCCTATAACCGAGGTTGGAAGAGGCCATTATGCTTGCTACAATGCTGCCATCGACAGTTTTGTTTGCGCTATGAATTTCTTACTTCTGTGCCTCTCAGAACTCTTTCAGAAAAAAGAGGAGTAAATTTTTGTAATTACCCATTTAAGTGAAAAGTATGAATTTTTATGATCGCTTAATGCAGTTTAATTTGATATATAACTTCCTATATAAATCGTAAAAAAATTTTTGTTGTTATAAACGTTTATTTACTCCAACTGTGTCTATCGAAAATTCCATATTGAGGGGTGGTATGTAAAGATAAGCAGATATCGTCAAGAATGGAAAAAAATAGATAAAACTGTTCACCTGGTTTATATAAACAAGATTAGCAGTATTAACAGATATTTTTGTGTGAATAGGTCGATAATTTATAAAGAATTGCTTGTTAACGTAAGTTTAAAAGTAGGTCCCATCTCTTTGTCTAGATAAGATTATCATAGAAGTAACCTCGATATGTCGCGTTAAAATGGGAATACGCAAAGTTTATTAATTTATAACCTCAAAATAACGAAAGGATTTGAGATTTCTGGGCGATTTTTATGCCCTTTCCGTCCTTAGAGTTTAATACTAATGCAGAAAGTTTGTATCAGAAAAGGTCTAATCATACTTGATAAACGTGCTTGATCCTTTCGGCGTTCGCGAATCGTCTTCCTCCCACTCACTTCCGGTTTGTTCAAGGAACCGGAAGTGGAATCAAGCCATACGGAAGTAACTCGGAAACGAGACCTAACGATCTTTTCCCCCTTTTGGTGATTCGAATTGAATCCTCGACGTTTTTATTTATCCCTCAAAAAAAATAAAAAATAAAATAAAATAAAACAGCAAAAAACTGCAATAGCAAAAAAAACGACAAAATTTGTCAAATTAAAAAATTTATAAAAGAAAGAAAAACTGGAAACATCTTTGGAATATTTTTATTTTTTATTATTATTTTTTTTATACAGAATTTGTCTTGGGACAGTAGTAGTATAAGAAGCATTAGAAATTACTTCCATCTTTCTGAGCAAAGAGGATTTACACATCATTGATCTTAAAAGAAGAGATTAAAAAGGATATATTTATTGCTTATTACGAATGGAAATGCATTATAAATTTCCGAATGTCTTACTGTTAGTTGAATAATTCAAATTTCCATTTTGAAAATCTTATCTGATGATGCCGTGATCCTCAAAGAGTAATAATAATAATAATAATGATAATAATATCTTCGAGTTCAAAGATACTGCTACAACTACTACCATAGTTAAAAGATTACTGTAGTGTTAAATTATCCGAGTATTTATCCTTTTATTCCGAAAATTATTTAGAATGGTTTTTGGTATTTATGAACGAGAAGATAAAGGATGATGATATTTTTTCTTTTCTTTCTTTGTTCGCTGTTAGTTGGATACGATATAATTTTCTAGACATTTATTTTAAAGACAAACCAAAGTAAATGCATCAGAAATAAAGGCAAAATAACAAGAGAAAGTATAGAAAGGAAAAGGGACCAGGAAAGAAAGACAAAAAAAGAAAAAAAAAAAGGTGTTGAAAAACGTTCCGACTTCTTCTCATTTCCGGTTTCGTCTTTTTCTTTCTTTTCCCCCTTTTATTCTAAAGGGTATTTCTAGCAAAGAAAAGCTCTTTTTTTTTCTTATTTTTTCCCGTTTTTTGGACACGAGTTTTTACTTTTTTCTTGTAGATTTGGTGTCTTTCTGTTTCTATCACTTTGTATCAGGGGTATTTGCATACCGTCAAAAGAACGAAATTATGGAGAATATTGTATAGAATCGAGTGGATTAAATTAAAGTTGAGTTGAATGCACTTTTCAGCACACAAGTTGATAGAAGAAGAAAAGAATTTCGAGAATACTATAGATACCGCGCATCTAGGAAATTCTGTTGGATTTATATCGTTTCTTGAATTTAAACAAGCTTTTACTGGAAATAAGTCAAAAATCGAAACAAAAATCTTCATTCTTAGCTCTTTCTCCTTTGAAATATTTCCTGAGAGAAAGAGGCAAAAATTTGAACTAATGAAAAAGAAGAAAAAGAGCATCCCAGCTTGTTTCTAATATATTCGGTTTTATTTATATGGTTACAGATTTAATATGAATTTTTTTTTTTTTTTACTTTTATCCAAGTTTTTAAATTTGGATTAAAAGATAGAAAGAGTACTTTAACCTCGTTAAAAAACTTTCAAACTGTTTAAAAGAGATATTTTTTATATTTTCTCTGTTAAGGTTATAAAGAGTTGAATATTTTTCTGGTTGAAATCACGAAATTTATACAAGATTTAAGAGCAATTTTTGGGTTTTTAATAAATTTGAATTCTGGATTTTTGGAAGAAAATATTTCACTTGTGGATTTGAAAGAATTTTTTTATGAAATATTCAATAGAAGTTTTGATATGTCAAAAGTATGCTTATACTGCTTTGCTTTTAGACTAAATTTCTTGAAATATTCACCATTTATACAAAAACTTGGCGTTATAAATGCGCGTAGAAATGATTTAAGAGCAATTTTTAATAACATAAACTGGCTTTCACATTAAAAAAAGATGGAAAAAACATAATATATTCTATAAGTTTCTTATATATGAAAATATACATCTCTATAATATATAACAGCATGCAGTATTCTAGCATAATATTTTAAACTTATTAACGCTCTTTACAACTTTATATTGGGACTTTGAGCATTTTACACTTTGACTTAAGTTTTATGAGGCAGAAAACACTTCTAACATTGCGACTACCTAGTGATCTATTGTGCATACATAACAGAATTATTCCATCTAAAATTTTTGGACATGAAAGACGATATCTTCCTCGAAGGGATTGTAAAATAATCTTCAGGTTCAAGAAAATTCAACTTTAGAAGTTCATATTTTAGTCCTGAAAGGGGCACGCATTAGAACTTTTAAGAAGGAGATAAAAGTCATCTTCATATGATGTATGACTACATAGAATGCGAAGATGAATTTTAACTTCTCCTTAAATATCAAGCAAGAATTCCTTACTGTCACCTCAGAAGACATCTTCATCTAGTCGGAACTATCAGCAATCCCATTAGGTAAAGATGCTTTCTAAACTGATATGAACTATGACAATCTTTGTTTTGGCTCTTCCTTAAAAAATAAAGCAAGAATTGTTTCAGAATTTTTTACTGTAACCTTAGAAGACATATTCATCTACTTGGAACTATCAGCAATCCCATTAAGTAAAGATGCCTTCTAAAATGACAGTGACCTATGACACTCCTTGCTTTGACTCCTCCTTAAAAAATCAAGCTAGAACTGTTTCAGAACTCTTTACTGTAACCTTAGAAGACATATTCATCTACTTGGAACTATCAGCAATCCCATTAAGTAAAGATGCCTTCTAAAATGACAGTGACCTATGACACTCCTTGCTTTGACTCCTCCTTAAAAAATCAAGCTAGAACTGTTTCAGAACTCTTTACTGTAACCTTAGAAGACATATTCATCTAATTAGAACTACCAGCAATCTCTTTAAGTAAAGATGCCTTCTAAAATGACAGTGACCTATGACACTCCTTGCTTTGACTCCTCCTTAAAAAATCAAGCTAGAACTGTTTCAGAACTCTTTACTGTAACCTTAGAAGACATATTCATCTAATTGGAACTACCAGCAATCTCTTTAAGTAAAGATGCCTTCTAAAATGATAGTGACTTGGGAAAATCCTTGCTTTATCTGGATTTTACAGTATACAAGCAACTTTTCAATCTTTTTAAAGAGGAATTTAATAATAATCTTTGCTTGCCATATTATCGAGCATGATCTCACATTTTACACCTGATAACACACTTTTTACATACATTATAGAAAGCTGTAACACGAATTAATGCATCCTTATATTTATCTACAGAATCTTTGCTTAGAGGAAAACATTCTTGTATATATATGTATGCCTATTAATTAACAAAATTTTATTCTTATCCATTTAAACAATTTCTCGTCTTCTCAGTAAAACTACAAAGCCAAAAACTCGATAAAAACGTCGTTTTGAAAATATTATCTCAGTAAAAATACTAATGGAACCATAAAAATCATTCAAGTAACAATGCAGGGTAAGAATAAAACTATATATAGAAGAAAAGGAAATAACAATTTTTCTAGCAAAAAAATAAAAACAGTTACACAAAAGAAAAATCACTAAACCGCAAAAGCAATTTTTGCAATTTAAATAAAGCAGATATTACGAGAAAATTGGCAAATTATTTTAAACTAAAAGAGATAAAAAAAATGATAAAATCATTCTGAATAAAAATAAAAAAATAATAATAAAAAAATACACATCACGCCTATTAGACCTATATATATATATTATTCATGATTATTTTAATCTAATGCATACATTCATGTTAATGCATCGATAATTTTGATCGATCTAGAGCAAGAAAAAAGGAAAAAAAATTACAGGAGTAATTTATGAATAAAATTAATCGTCCTTAGTTCCACATCAAGGTTCATTTAAAAGCTTTAAGTCATCAAAAATATTTAATGACGTCATATTTCTGCAATTTACTAGATTGGATTGATTTCTGCAAGTGAAAAAATAAAATCGCTCGAAAATTGTTTTCCTTCGTAAAATTTTAAATCGTATATTTGTATACACACTGTACTGTTTGGAAGTTGTTTTTGAAATCCAATAAATAAAAATAAATAAATGAATAATTTATAAAATTAATTAATTATTTATAAATTGCAAACTTTGGATACCGTTTAATTGGTTAACGTTATTTATTTATTTATTTATTTACTCATTTAAAATACATCAAATAAAATAATTCCAGGAAAATTCGATACTCTGTAATGAAACAGACCATTTAATGGAATTGCTTACAACCGAAAGGTAATTAAATATTTGTGCCATTCTTTGTTTTCCGAGCTTAAATAAACAACTCCTGTACTATATAAAATTAAAAGTTTAATTAATATATTTCTTTGCCAACTTTAATGCTTTCCGAGGCGATTTTTCGTTTGTAACTTTAGTTGCTTTGGCATGCAGACTAAATATAGTTTTTATGCTACCAAAACGGCATTTTCAAGGAAAATTACAGATATTTTAATAATTATTTGAAGAATGAATCGTAATTATTAATAATAATGTTGCAGAAAACGTTCTTCACAGGAAAAAAAAAATTTTAATTTTGCATTACACCAATTAAATCTTCTTATTTTTAAACTTATTGTTACGTAATAATATAATATAGCAGATGTTGATAAGTCGATGTACTGCGATTGGTTGAGATTCGAGAACCAATTAGAGAAGATAACAGTTGTTCGAGACGTAACAATTTCCATATTTTGATGCTCTGTAATTGGCCAAGATCCGAAAATCGATCAGAAAACGTAACAAACAACAGTATGATGTAACAGTTATTCAAGACGTTAATAATTGGCATACGTTGACGTTCTTCCATTGGTCGAGATACGCTAGAGTCGATCGGATTATGACGTAATAATTGTTTAAAACGTAACAATCGCCTTTTATTATTTTTTTAAATCATAAAAAATAACAATATGATATAACAGTTTTTCAAGATAATTGGTATTCTTCAATTGGTCGAGATACAATAGAATCGATCAGATTGTGACGTAATAATTATTTAAAACGTAACAATCGTTTTTTAAATTTTTAGGTTATAAAAATTCTTTTAAGATTTTTAATCGAATTTTTTTTTTTTATTTGAAGATAATTCTACGAATTGAAATAAACACGAGTATATCAATTTTATTTTAATTCTGTGCGAAAAGAGATTTTAAAAATTGATTATCTTATACACAGAAATATCAATTAACTTAATGATTTTCTCTAAATGAACAAACAGTTTTTTTGGTTTTTTTTTTGTTATATTTTTTTATTTTTATTCGTTCGGTACGAATTAAATTACTCGGATTATCAAATTATTTTGTTAGATTTCTGTAATGCTCGATATCCTTAAAGATTAATTATCTGCATTAATGACCGAAACAAAAACATTTCAAGTTAGTTTCGACTTTTTTCTAATCCTTCCTCCCTCCAAAAAAAAAATTGGTTGTAATTGTTAAATTCGGTAAAACTGATTAAAAGAAACAATTAGTTTTCTTTCATATTTTTAATTTTTATCTGAATCGAGCCCTGTTATTATTATTATTATTATTATTATTATTATTATTTTATTTTTTTCTCTACTCAGTAGTATGATTTAGTAATTTTTTTTTTTTAATATTTTTTTCTTCCTCACTGGAAAGATTATTTTAATGAATATTTTGTGGAATAATAAACTTACTAATTTTGACATGCTTACAAAAAAAATAAATAAAAGTAAAAAGATGTATATTAATAATGTTCTTGTCTTGTACAGAACATTATTACGTATTGCTTTCGTAATAATAATATTACTATTATTATGATTTATGTTATTTACTTTTCTAATTTTGTAATAACTCATTTTTGATTTTATTTTATTATTTTTTTTTACTATTTCGAACTTTTTTTAAATAAAACTTTACGATCGATCACAGATTTCCTATATATATATATATAACGAATTTTTCCTTCCATAAATTAAACTGGCAATTAAGAAAAACCCCGTTATTATAATACAAGAAGAAAGTTTTCTCTCTACCTTTAACTATTGTATTAAATTACAACAGCAGTTTTGAAAGAAAAATAATAAAGAAAAAAAAATATCGTTTGGACAAAAAGAATTTCTTGCTTTTTTTTTTCTTTTTTTCATTCTTTCTTAACTCTCTAAAAATCGATATAAGTAGAATGATAGCATCAGTTAAATCTTCTCTCGGTATTTCGTGCAGTTCAGATATGCAAATGTTATATAACTTAAAGGTGAAATTTCTCAATTGTCACGCCATTTATATATATATATATTTTTATTTTGTCAACAGTTACAGGTTATTATTGATGTCTGTTAGGTAACTGCAAGACAATTTCTGGAAGATATCGTGTTTAAACCAATGCAATCGTTAGAGGAGAGTTAGTCAACAGCTTTTGGATGGAAGATTCCGCAGATGAAGACATCTGGTCTTCTTCTCAATGCCATTCAAGACTTTCTTTGATTTCCTATCGTTATTTACGTGAAAGGTTACTGTATATGCAACACGTGGATCGATAAATTCTGATGGAACAGGGAAGAACTTATTTGTTCTTTAAGCAGACATCCTTTATCTACCTTTTCCTATTTTGACATTGCTTTATTAACTTTAACCATTTCAGATTATCACGAAAATAGCTCAATTTATCACTGAAGTATGAGCGTTGCAACTTTCATTAAACATGCAAAAATCTTTAGAATATAATAATGAAAATCTATGTGTGTAAACTTTAGATAAATCTTGATATCGGTACTTAATAAACTATCCAATTCGGTAGGAATATTGTGCTCCTACAACTACTTTTATATCGATTCAATCCGGTATTGTTATAGGAATTTTTATTGAATACCAATATTGCCATCTGTCTTTTGATGATTAGAATTCCAAACTTTTTGGAAAGATTCTGAATTAATTTTATTTAATAAGATGGAAAAAAATAAACAAAAACAAATAAAATTTCTAGTAAATACTTATTATTTTTTTATTTTTTTGAGAAAACGTGGACACTGTTCAAAATTTAAAAGGCGGTTAGACGTGAGGAATTGCAAGTGGATTGATGTTACAGAATAATTAAATTTTGCAAAAATTAATTGTTTGGAAGCAAGGAAGACAAAAGTGTCGGTTATAGCTAAACATTCTCTTTGTAATTCCAATGGAAACCGACTTTTCTGATCGTCTGTGGATAAGTTCTGGGACCACTCAACTCTAATGGGTACCTAACCTTCCCAATGGGGAACTTAAATGCAGTCGAGCATGATAGTGGCCTTTAAGACTTCCTTATGCACCATAGAATAAGAATCAGACTTCATCCTCCAGAGGACAACTTTCTTCAGGAATCTGGAAAGATTTTTAACCGTTTTCGATTAGTTAATCTATCCAATGAATCATACAAACGACGGTTAAGAAGAAGAAAAAGTGGATATTTATTTATGTATACGGAATTATATTTACAAAAATAACGAAATTTTTGGAGAAACAGTGCTTTTTTTCATCACGTAGCTGGAGAGAATGCTATCAAAACGGACAATGTAACAATCAATATCTCCGTTTCTAGTTACCAGGGCATAGAATTGATAATTACTAAGGCTATCTCTCTGAGGAAGAAAAAAATCGTAGTCGTTAAAGGTGATAAAAAATGTTTCCATTAAATTCAAATTAATTCCGAGGAGGAATTCAGTTTATAGATTAGATTATTCAATGTTTTTCTTTAGTTACAATAACTACTACTATTATTATTTTATATATCACAGAAGATTACATAGAGCAGTTTTCATACTTTATGGAAATGTCCTGTTTGTTTTCATAAATATAATTTATCCGTTAAATAAATATACTAAAGTATCGAATGATATTAAGATAAGACCAAGCACGACAGTGCTTAAGTGTGAATAGATACATTAACCGAAATACGCTCTTAGGCCTGATTAAAATCCTTATTAAATTCGATAATAATAATAATAACGTTGACAACCAATGGCTTTAATAATTCAGTAACTGCGATTTAATCCTGAATAAATATATATACACCCGTTAAGACAATACACTTAACATAAAATAAGTTTTATTGATATTTACACAGGAACTTAAGTTCGTTCCTCCTGAAGAATTCTTCAAAAGATTTCATTCATCAGCACGACTAACTACCAAAGAAAATTTTCGCATTAGAACCTTTATAATTTTTCTTTCTTCTGATATTCATAAATTTATGTTGATTAAATAAACCGAACAAACTATAAAAAGAAGGAAAAAAAAAGGGGGAGGTTTGACTATGTATAGAAGAGCATCAGGAATTTTCTCAAAGAGGGGGTGGAAAAAAATTATTAATTCCAAAAGTGAATGTTTAATCATGTTCTATTATTTATCTTTCTCTTTTCTCGGAAAATTCGATTATTCCTTTTTCCTCTTCTTTTTATTATTCATTTATTCATTTATTGATTTAGTTAAATAGAACTGTAATGATAGCAATTCTTCTTGTTCCATTTGTATCTGAACTCATTTCTGTAGACACTGTTATATAATGGCCATTATGATTCCTAAGCGGAAAATTTTAATTATCCTTAAAAGAATTTTCTTTTCAAAATCTCTTATAACTTCTAATTTTTCTTGTTTTCTAACCGGATAATAGGGTAATATATCTGTTATAATTAAATTAATTTTTAAATTTCTTGTAAATTTTTATACATATAAAAAGTTTTATCTCTGTTACACGTGTACGAATGGGGTCGAGATATGGGATATCATATACACCGCAGGAAGAGAATCGTGTAAGGATTGTAACGTATTATCCAAACTTTATAACTTTGGCACGGTTTTGATAGTCAGCGATTCAAGTGCAATTCACCGATTGCCACTCATTCGGTATTCAAGTTGAGGAGTTGAGGGATTTACTACGATTTCCACCGAAGCTATCCTAGATTACGAAACCACTACACGAAGAAGTGGACTTGGCTTACCACTTCTATGTTTTGTGAAAAGGAATGTTTTCCTTTTTTTTTCCCTTTCTTTCTTTCTTGCTATACTTTGCTTTCTTTTCGAAATAGACTTCATCTAGTCTAACATCTTGGGAAAGTAGGAAAAAAAAGAAAAAAAAAAGACAAAACAGAAATTCTCTTTCGATAGCCACTTTGCAGAAGCAAGCGAGATAGATAAAGTGAAGTAAAATGGCTTTTATACCGAATCCGTTAATTATCGGAATCGTTACTGGTAGCAAGATTCTTTTATTATTTTTTTTTAATAGGAAAAATGTGTTGTGTAAATTTCGTAAACTTATATTACGTTTTATAAGTTTGTTTAACGTATATTACTTCCCGAACTGAAAAATGCAACCGAAACGCAAACAGAAACTGAAATTTTCAATTTCATTTTATGTTTATTTCTTCTATTTTAGTGTAATTTACATTTGGACTATAAAATTCAGTTTCATATGTCAATTTTTTTAACACGACTGAAAACGAACACGTTTTTTAACACGTTTTTACGCGACTGAAAACGAAATTCTGTTTTCGTTTTCTGTTTCAGTTGGCGTAACTAGCCGCTCTTAAAAGTGTAAAGTTACTAAACTGAAAGATATTAATTAGTATATACCATTAATTGAACAGCCAGAGAATAACAAATACAGAATTTCCTATTTAATGGTCACAAAAAGCACACAAAATTATTCAATTTGAATTAAAATTAAAAAAGAAAGAGATAAGCAATTAAATATTTTAATTAATACGCTAAACTAACGGTAAAACATGATAGAAAATGTATTACAAATACTTTCAGCCAACTCGTTTAGCAGACTTTCCTCTTTTTAAATTTTAAATTGAAGGTCCACTATAAAAAATAATTGTCTCACACTCCATCTGTAGATAAAACACTTTGGCCTCGCTATTCCACTTGATGTCTTTGTGTTGATAAAACTTGTAAATTTATGTAAAATATATTTACAGTGCATAGAAGTTGTTGTAACTGAATTTATGTCGGTAATAGAGAAGCTCTTAGCACTCTATGAGTGTAAAAATGTACGAAGAGAAGAGAAGATTGCACTTGCGGTGAATAAACAATTTAAAATCTTCAAGAATAATAATAATAATTTATTTTACGAAATTTCGAATTATTATATTTCCATTTTTTGAATTTACGTGCGGTGCGGAATATTCGCAATCTACGATTTTTTAGCTTCGCCATTTTTAACTTTTTTTCTTATGGATTAAACTTTTATATTTTTTTATGCACGTTTCTGCAGCTAGTTTTATCGACAGTAATTTTCTAATTCGCATATCTCTGTAAGATATCAAAAACGAGATATACATACGCTCTCCTCTCGCATAGATTGCAAATTAAATCGATACAGCTTAGCTAGGTTAAGCTAATAAGAAACTTTATTATTAAAAAATCCTGAAGGTATATTTTCGAAAAAATAAATAAATTTGATCTCGCCTACTTCAACGTCAGGAAAATATATATATATATAATTTTCTTCTTTTTTTCATGGTTTCTAGTAAAATATTTGTTACGTATTTGAGGATTTCGGATTTTTAGGTTAAATGCCACGCTATGGATGTCACCATAGTCAATTTTTTACCTGAAAATTGATAGATAGAAAAATATTCTCTCGTTTTTTTCTGTTGTACAGAAAAAAATATTGCCTAGAGTACATTTATCCAAGTACTGTACTATAAGCTAGTACGGAGGAAGCCTGTTTGGTAGATATGTAATCCTACAAAACGGATGGACGTCTTCAGAGACGAGGGATTTCTAAAAACTTGCTTTTCTTTGGCCCACTGGCTATGGAGAACAGTCTCGAAGATAAGGATAGAAAATTCACAAAGAAGCTTTTTATTTGCTTCACAGTAAAAGAGGAAATATATATATGTATAGTAATCTCCTGTATATTGAATTAATATGGGGATTAATCTTATGATTTAAGCAAATATCCTGGAGCGTTATAATTTGCGAGTTATTAAGAATTTATAAGCATTTTTTGACATTTATTAACAGTGTTTTCGGACAGAATTTGTGGTCTGGTAAGTCACTAAGCAATGATCGGGGGTTTAAGAGAAAAACACAACAGTTATCAAGGAAAACAGTTGTTTTCCTTTAGTATAATCGATTGAATTTACTTACTCTCCAACGAAATTTCCATTCATTTTACAGTCTGATAAGAAAATTGCATCCGTAAACATAGTAAAAACTCTTGTAGGAATTGGTAGGAATCTTATAAAAGAATTTTGTTTGTCGTAATAAATAAGGATGCAGTTTGATAACGATTTTTCGACTTTCTATATTTTTTCTTCTTAAAGTTCTAGGACCTATATAAAGTGTCCCTTACTGTTCTAGGAGGAAAAAAAAATAAAAAATACTGTTAAATTTCGGATAAAGCTTCTTTGCCTCTAGGCAATTTTTATGGAAATCCACTCTCTGTATTTCCATGTGATCGATGCAGTCGTTCCAGATAAGTCCATCACAGCTACTTGATAGACAGCTTTGACTCTATTACCAGATCGATGTCACATTTAGTTTCAAAATGCTCTTTTATTCTTCATTTAACGCGAAATACACCAGAATAACAATCATTATAGTCATATTCTTCCGAAATCATTAAAAAAAAGGAGCAAACACCCAAAAGAAAAACTTGCAACGGAATTATTTAACGCGAAATACACCAGAATAACAATCATTATAGTCATATTCTCCCGAAATTCTTCCGAAATCATTAAAAAAAAGGAGCAAACACCCAAAAGAAAAACTTGCAACGGAAATTATCCTCGCACAACTACATTCGCTCCATTAATTCGAAAAGAAATTAATTAATTTAATTAATTAATTTAAATGAAATTGTTTTGCTATAAAAAAGAAGTAGAAGAAAAGAAAAATATCACGCGTGTCCTCGGAGGAAACGACAGGAATCTCATGAGAGTTTTCTAACCTTTCCTAACCCGATCTGCTATACTCTTTCGTGCAGTAATTTCTTGAGAGAAGTTTTATCAGAAGACAGTCACGAAGAGATAAAAATAGACAAGAATAAGACAGAGAGAGAGAAAAACCCACTAGGATCGAACGAAAAACTTTCCTTTGGTTAATATTTATAACTAATAGTAGCATTGCATTAGATAGCGATGAAAGTTTCATTTAATGTGACCTTTTATCGATACTTTTCGACATTGTTTAACGCGGGAAAGGACACAGCTTGCATGAAATTCCGTTGCTCGTTTTGTTTCCACTATCTTCACTTAAAATTGAACCTGATAAACATCGCTGATGGAGTAAAAACAACATAACTGGTAAGCAACATTAAGAGCTGCTCAGCATGTTTCCGAAATCAAATTTTAAGCTTCCCAACCAAAAAAAGAAGAAAATTAAATATATTTTTGTACATAAGCTTAATTTTCTTTATAATTTATTAATTTTTAATGCTGTGGAGCTTCTAGAAAGAGAGGAATTGATTTTATTTCCTGATAAATAACTTCACTCGATTTTAAAGCATTTTCAGGTTAAAAAATAAAAAAAGCAACTGATCTTAATAAAATTATAAAAAATATATATATATTTAAAAGTAAATTGTTTCTTTACAGAAAAAAAAAATATCCATGCAATTCTTTTTTTAAATTTTACAATAAGAAAGTGTAATTTTTAAAAGACAAAAAATGAGAATTCAGACATAATATATTTGAATTAAAAAAAAATTCTACTTCTGCATGAATTATTTTCATTTTTTTTTAAAAACAAAATTACCATCATATCATAAGTTGATATTAATAAAATTCCATTCATACATCATATTTATTTTAGGAAGATTATATCTTCCATAGTCAAATTTTCAATTATCATCAGAAGTTAACCAGTATATATTTACAAATATTCCCCAACTTACATATATATGTCTTTTGTAAATCCATTAGATAAAAAAATAATTTTCCAAATTTTGTTTTTAAGGGATAGAGCATAAAAATTTATTGTATTTACAAGACCCAATTCTAAATATTTTAGTTTAAAACATTTATAAAATTATATTTTATTTATTTATGTTTGGTGTACTGTTTGTTGATCTTAAGCATCATATTACTGATACTATATTGTATCATGCAGTGTTGTTTCGCTTTCAACTAGAGAGCAATATGACACACAACAAGCATTGGTGCAATCACAGTAGTTCTCTGGTAGTTTTGCTTCAGAATTTTTGTTAAAAAATTTTTTTTTTGACTTCCACAAAATTTATTTAAAACTCTTTGATCCCAATTATTTGCGTAAGGTGGGGAAAACCTGTATATGCTAACCTATAAAGACTTGATTGTTTCCTGTTATCCCTACCATAGTTCCAGAATAGTAGATTGGGAAAGGGAATGCAGCAGACCAAGAAGTTTTATTGCAAAAAGGAAAAGGGATCAGCTATGTAGAAGCAGACCAAAAAAATGGTTTGACGAAGAAGATATAATTTAATAAGAGAGGCTAAGTCAAGAAAATAGCTATACAATGTTTACATTTTAAAATGATTTACCTTCTGAATAGTTAAGGAAAGACTATCTCCAACTTATTAGCTAAACTTCTTTTTTATTGATTATTATTGAAATTTTTTGAATGCTTCAAATGCAAAAAGATTATAAATGCAGCTTATATTCAAAATTTACTTGGATATTGTTAGAAGGTTAAATAAAAAAGATAAATATTTTTTTTATTATTAGATTTGTCAAACTGGCAACACTTACTGTACTCTGTTGTTGGCGCCTTTTTTTTTGTAACATGGCGGTGGCGTTCATTGTATGAGATGTACGTTTTTTTTGTTTATTAAAGAACATTTATTATTGTTGTTTTTGTTGCTTCCACTCAATTAATTTCTACAGGTTATGGGCCCAGTGATTAAATAATGAATCCATTGGAGAGATATAGTATTGTACCACTGAGTGCAAATGTTAATTTTAGTGACTGGAAATACAGAGTTGGTATTGTTTTGGAAGAACATGGCGTATAGGATTGTATTAAAGATGAGCTGCCACTGGAAAGTGCTACAAATAAGCAGAAGGAAGATTGGAATCATAAAAATGCCAAATGTAAGTCACTTTTGGTGCAACATATTTCTGATTCTTATTTAGAGTACATTAAGGATAAAAATACAGCCAAAGAGATTTATGATACATTAGTAAATTGTTTTGAACGGAAAGGAATTTCCAATCAGTTGTTTATTCGGAAGCAAATTTTAACATTAAAATATTGTGAAGATCATAAGTTAGAAGATCATTTTTTGAAATTTGATGACCTTATTAGAAAATTGAAATCATCTGGTGCTGAACCTAGTGAAAACGAAATAATTTGCTGTCTTCTACTATCTATGCCGAATCATATTCAAATATTGTAACAGTGATGGAAGCGTTACAAGAAGACAGTCTTAATCTTGTATTTGTGAAGGGTAAACTGCTTGATGAGGAACGCAAACGACGACAAAATTCATTGGAAAACAACGCTAATACCGAAAGCGTCGCTTTTACAACCAAAAAGTTTAATAATAGCAAACTGGATAGTTTTAATGTAGGTAAATTTTTTAATTACAATTGTAGAGTTTGTGGAAAACTTGGTCATAAGGCCGTTGATTGCAAAAGTAGTAAAAATGTTCTAATCTATATTCAAATATTTTAAAATTAGCTAATAAAAAGAATGTAGAATGTTACAGATGCCAACATAAGGGTCATTATGCTAATGAATGTTACTCAAAATCAAAAATTATTGATTCAAAAGTATGTTCGAATAATAATTCTGTAAATTTTCTTGCTGAAAGTTTGAATAAGGTAAACACTGATGGAAATCAGGCTACTCTTTTAAATGCTGAGGTAAGCCATAATAATGACCTTTTAGAATTTATTGTTGACTCTGGAGCTACTGATCATCTGGTTAATGATGATAGTTATTTTACTAATTTTGAATTATTAAATCATCCTGTTGATATTAGAGTTGCTAAAGATAAAGAATATTTACAGGCTATAAAAAGAGGTACAATTAATGTTTCAATAATAACTGGTAAAAATATAATGGAATGTAGTTTAAAGGAGGTTCTTTATGTTGAAAATTTAAGATACAATCTTTTGAGTGTACGAAAATTAAATAAAAATGGCTTTAATGTTATATTTAGTAATCAGTCAGTAAAAATATTCAAAGATAATATTATCTATGCATCAGGTAGTGTTGGTAGTGAATTGTTTAGAATTAATTTTATGTTGAGGGATGTTTTTCGCGAAGTGAATGCAACTGATGCTGGTTCTGTTTCAGATGGCTATGAGCTATGGCATAGGCGGTATGGTCACTTAAGTAAAGATGGAATTGAAAAACTAGTTAAAGGCAAATTAGTAAATGGTATGAATGTTAATTTGAGTAATTCAGATTTGTTTTGTGAAAGCTGTATTAGTGGCAAGCAAACTAGATTACCATTCAAAACAACACGTACAAGGAGTGCAAGGATGTTCGATACAATTCACACAGATATTGTAGGACCTATAACCCCAACATCATATTTAGGCCATAAATATTATATTACATTTCTTGACGATTATTCACACTTTGTGGTTGTGTTCATGTTAAAATCAAAAAGCGAAGCCTGTTCTGCAATAAAAGATTTTGTTTTAAGAATTGAAAACAAGTTTGGAAAAACTGTTAAACGCTTCAGATGTGACAATGGCAGGGAATTTACAAGCAACGATCTAAAACATTTTTGTAGAAATAAAGGAATTTATTTACAGTTCACTACTCCCTATACACCTGAATTAAACGGAAAAGCTGAACGCTTAAATCGTACATTAAATGATAAAGCTAGGTCACTGTTAATGGATAGTGGTGTTCCCAAAAAATATTGGTCAGAAGCTATAAATAATGCTGCTTATGTGCTGAATAGAAGCCCCACAACTAGTGTAGATCAAAAAACACCTGCTGAGATTTGGTATGGGTCAAAACCTAACGTTAAAAATTTGAAAGTTTTTGGTTCGGTATGTTTTTCACATGTACCTAAATCATTTAGATCAAAATTCGATTCTAAATCAGAAAAGTGTTTCTTTTTAAGTTATGGTGATGTAGGTTACAGACTTGTTAGTTTTAATACTGGAAAGTTAATTTATAGTAGAGACGTTGTTTTTAACGAAAATAAACTTTATAAAGATGAACAGCTAGCAAATAAAAATGATAATAGTTGTCTTAATAAATCTAATGAAATTTCAGATGTAAATATTCCGATTGATGATGCAATGTTAACGATTACACACCTACCACGTTTAATATAGAGTCGTTCTTGAATGAAGTGCCAAGTTGTTTTGATGACAAAAATTTGACGGATCGTGATTTATGGGAAAGAGCAGTTGAAGAGGAATTAGATTGTTTAAACAAAAATAAAACGTGGACTATTGTAGATAAACCGATTAACAAAAAAATATTATTAGTTCGAAATGGGTGTTTAAGATAAAAGACGATGGAAATTCTAAGATATATAAAGCTCGCCTAGTCGCTAGAGGTTTTGAGCTGGTAAAAGGAATAGATTATTCGAAAATATACACTCCTGTTGCAAAATTGAGTACCGTAAGGATATTGTTAGCCGTAGGAAATTATGAGAGACTATTTATTCACATATGGACGTAAAAAGTGCCTTTTTAAATGGTAGTTTATTAGAAGAAATCTATATGAAAATTCCTTTGGGTTTGAATGTTGAAGAAAATAAAGTTTGTAAGCTAAACAAAGCGCTTTATGGGCTGAAGCAAGCTCCGAAGTGTTGGAATAATGCATTTAATGATTTCATTTTAAATCTTGAGTTTATTAGATCAAAAAACGATGCATGTCTATTTGTAAAATCAGATGATGATACAAAATTTTATTTGCTTGTCTATGTAGATGATATTTTAATCGCAAGTAATAGTTTGATGGCCCTAAATAATCTGAAAACATTTGCGTGAAGTTGGCCCCTGCATTTTTTGTACCGTGGAAATTTTTGTGCCAAAGGATTGTACTTGCCATTCTGAGGATTGTTCCCGAATATCAGCTTTTTGTACCAAATAGTTTTCGAGATACAGCCCATTCAAAATGCGGGGGCAGACTTCACAGTAGCCCCCGCATTTTTTGTACCGGGGAAATTTGTGCGCCAAAGGATTGTACTCGCCATTCTGAGGATTGTTCCCGAATATCAGCTTTTTGTACCAA